>LGRX02020488.1:0-15058 GCA_001247695.2 Cymbomonas tetramitiformis
TTCACGGTGGCATGCGTCACTTCACGGTGGCACGAGTCACTTCTCGGTGGCACGAGTCACTTCTCGGTGGCACGAGTCAATTCTCGCTGCGTGTTGCGCGTGTCACTGGTTGGAACTATGAAGGTGTCGTTGTAGTTGGTCTTGTCAGAGCATGTGAAGATACTGCCTTGTTGGGGGGAGAGCAGTGCCAGCATGACTCTGATGCACCGCCGGGTGGGCGGGCTGGCCTCCGGCGGAGTGCAGGGTGGGCGGGCTGGCCTCCGGCGGAGTGCAGGGTGGGCGGGTTGGAATCTGCAGTGTCTGCTGATCAGTTTGATGTAAAGCATGACTGTCAGAGGCCCTGTACAGCAGTCAGGATGATCAAACCCTGAAGGAACCCTGAAGAAACCCTATGAAACCCTTAGATCTAGATCTAGATCTGCTGAACTAATCGTGGCCGTTGGATCATATGATGACCATCGGCAAGACACAGTGTGTAACAGTTCACGGCCCATCGCAGACGTGTCACTGCAGTCGTTATGAACTTGGCAGTGGCACGTCATAACTAACTAAATAGCGAACTTTCACTTAGACTGGCCAATCAGTAATGATTGAGCGACAATGTTCGTGGCGTTTCAAGCTGCGAACTGGTATATCTTTTGATAATGAAAGTTAGCGCTCGCTTTTCGCAACTTACCCGACTCTGAATTCCAAAAGGTTATGGGCCCACTTACGTTGTAAGTGAGGATCCATTTTTGTTTATCACGCAAATTTTCCGCTGCGCGTAAGAGAATTCACTATGGTCAAAGGGAGTAAGAGCTATAGCCAAGCTGCGACACCGCCACCTTCTGGTAGCGCGCCATTTCTTTTGCTCTTCACATCTCATTGCCAACAGGCACACTGCATAGCATTTCATTAAAAATAGCTTTCTTCTTACATGCTTTTAAGTGTGTGAGAGAAAATCTCTTTTTGGAATGTCTTTTCTAGGCTGATTCACAGCTTCACATGCTTTTTAGGCTGATGCACAGCTTCTAAGGCAAAATGTTTAGAGTCTTTTGGGTTGGGTGGGTAGGGAAGGCAAAAGAACAGAGCTGCGGATTCCCACGGGCGGAACTCCTAAATACTGTCGCGTGTAAAGCCTTTAGATCTAACTCAGCTGCTGATTTTGATCTAACGGCTCAGGAAACTCTGATCGATCTACCGGCACAGAAACCTCTAAAATTCCGCAGGCTCCAATTTAACCAGAATATGAAGTATCCTATTCTGGCGAGTCGTCTTCGCGAGATGTTATGCTGAGTAACCAGCAGGAGGATATCTCGGCGCTTAAGGATATGGTGAAAGGTTTGAGTGCTCAGCTCTTCGATCTGCGCAACCTTCATCAGCCAGGCCTCAGCGCCGCTCCTGTCCCTGAGGACAAGCATCTCCCTTTGTCGCCCGCTGGTGGGCGACGTCCTTTACCTGGTCTTTCTCATATGACCAAGGGGCTTTCCGCGGACTCGTACTTTTCTGGCAAGGAATCTGACCAGGAAGGAATTTGGGACGAGTTTTGTGCGAGAATTAAGCCTTCTTTACGCCACCCTTCTCTAGCACTGCTGCTTTCGGCGTCTACTCCGCTCCAAGAGGTGAGGGAGGATAAACTCTATCTTGAGGAAGCAAATGAAATGTTTTATGACTTCCTCTGCCGTGTTACCACTGGCACTGCGAACGCTATCGTTCGCAGCTACGAACAACATTCTGACGGTCACGGAGCTTGGCGGGAACTGGCCCAATTGCGACACACCACCAGCGCTGTCTACTTCATCACCCAGGTGGATAGGCTGCTGTCGCTACCGCATCAACTCTCGAGACTTGCCCCTCCTCTCTCCACGTTTTTGGAGTCGAAGGAGACACTTCGTCGTATACGCGAATACTCCGCGAACACGCGCGTTACTCCTTCTGGCAAGCCTCTGTGTATGGAGACGGTTGAGACCATCTTTTCTGCCATGGCTATTGTGCGACTGCACCCAGACTATATGCTCCTCAAGGCCAAATTCATGTCTGAGACCCTGCTGACCGCGAGTGTGCTGTCGGGCCAAGTAACATCTCACTACGACACCATACTCGCCCCGCGCGCTGGTGTAGCGCAAACTGCCCACGCGCTGCATACTCAATCTGAGACTGCTGGTGCCATCGCTGACGACAGGCGTAAGCAGGAGGAGGGGAAGCGAAAGCTGCTGGCTGTCAAGGTACCGTGCCCTGTGTGTCACAGACGCGGGCACTCTGCTAAGGACTGTTTCATCAAGAACGTCGAGAAGCGGGAGGCTTTCTTCAAGAAGGCTTCAGCGACCGCCAAGGCGGCGGTTCTCAAGAGGGTGGCTGACTACGAGAAGAATGGTAGCTTACCGAAGCCTGGTGAACATCTTGGCGCTGCAGCTGGGAAATCTGAGCTTTATCCTGGACTGGAAGAGGCTGGTGAGGTCCTTTTTGCCATTCGGGAGGCTAGTACATCTGACTTGCACCCTGGTCTGTACGAGACTGGTGAAGATATATATGCCAGTCACTACGGTTCTGGGCTATTGGAATCTGGTTGTGATAGCATCTCTGGCTCGCTGACCTCTTGTCCAACCTTGGGCCAGCTATCCACGTGTCAGGGTTCCGAGCTGGTGGAGTTCTCGTTGTGTGAATTTCTGGAAGGTGAACACTCTGCCCTCAGCTCAGGGTCAGGTGAGAGTGTTATATAGGACAAGCTAATCCTAGATACTCTGTACAAAACTGTCTTCATTTTTATATATCATGCATCACTGAAACAGTTTTGGTTACAAGTATTTAGCTTGATTGATTGTGTGATAGAAAACTTGTTTTGAATAATGAATCGGCGATACAACGTGTCGACCTAATAAGTTCAGTGTTCAGTTTTCCCTCCAGTTATACAGCACTGTACAGAGTACATATCAGTTCCCGCCTAACAGTGTACAGCAGAATTGATTTGAATGTCAGCAGTGAATTGATTTGAATGACAGTGAATGATGAATGCAGTTTGCTAGTAAAGTCTGTTGCCGTAGGATAACTAATTGTGAATACAGGTTTTTCCCACTCCTCCGTGCTTCGAGCTGTGATATCGTCTCATTGCGGTAGAAGCACCCGAAAACCTGTCATACAACTGTGCTCTGGAAATACCGAAGCACAATAGAGCGCAGCAAGCGGAACCTGTCTGCCAGCACTGACTTCGTGAAAAAGTCTGCAAGATTCTGTGGCGATGGAACTTTTGCAATTTGTATCCGGCCTAGTTCCACCAGCTTGGCTACATATCTGTCCCGAACTGCAATGTGTCTCGTTGCTGTGTTGTTGAGTGCACCCTCCGCCTGAAGTACAGATGCATGATTGTCCCCATGAAGAACCACTGGCAACTGCACCGTAGCAAACTCTGAAAGAAGATGAATGAGATGCTCAATGTCCCGTGACGCCTCAGATAGAGCAACCAGCTCGCTGTCAGCAGTGCTCAATGCCACTGTCTTCTGCAGTCGTGATGAAAACATGATGGTGCTGCCATTCAGTTGCACCAATGAGCCTGTCACAGAACGACGTGTAACTTTGTCCGCTGCGTGGTCTGCGTCTGAATACCCCGTTAGAACAAGTGCAGCAGAGTGAGTCGCAGGTGAACTGCACTGCAGAGTCAAACATACACTCACAGTACCTTTAAGATACCTCAATACCCGCAGCAGATGCTGCCAGTGCTCCTCCGTGTGACAGTGCATAAATCGCGCTAGATAGCACACCGCTGTAATGATATCTGGCCGAGTACAGCGTGCCAGCCACATCAGTTCCATGGCCAGATTGGCATACGGTCGCTGCGATGCCGATGTTTGTGAGTCCGCCGGTGTCAGATTGAGCTTCGGCTCCATTGGTGTCGGGCTGGGATTGCAGTCAGCCATACCATATCTGTCCAGCATACGGTGTATAAAGCCCTCCTGATGCAGGCGATACTCCCGGATAAGTCCAGTGTCCCGGTACACCACCCCGATGCCCAGGATTTCTGCCAGAGCCCCTTCGTCCACGCTGGAATAAGCTCGATTGAAGTCGGTGAAGAAACGCTGCTTCCACTCCTCCGACGAGGTGACGACAAGAAAGTTGTCAACGTG
This sequence comes from Cymbomonas tetramitiformis, assembly GCA_001247695.2. NCBI lineage: Eukaryota > Viridiplantae > Chlorophyta > Pyramimonadophyceae > Pyramimonadales > Pyramimonadaceae > Cymbomonas > Cymbomonas tetramitiformis. The sequence goes on from LGRX02020488.1 coordinate 4,098, forward strand.
GATGTAAACGAATACGATGAGCACCGTCGGTTCGTAGATGTAGAAGAGACAAGGGTCGATGTTCGAGACCGCCAGCCTGCTGTCATAAGAAAGCAGCCAGCGCTTCATGGTGAAATACCAGACCCTCGGTGCCTGCTTGAGTCCGTATATACTCTTCGCCAAACGTCCATAGTGAGTTCCGCGCACCAAGCGACCGTCAGGCCACCGTACAAAGATAGGATTCTGAATGTCCAGCTCGCTGTTCAAGAAACACGTGACAACGTCCATGCAGAAAGCGAGCAGACCCATGATAAGAGCAAGTGTGAGAAGAAGTCGCAGAGTGGTGAGTTGCGTACAGGGTGCATACACCTCCTCGTAGTTGACTCCATGAGTTTGCTTGTTGCCGAAGACCACCCAGCGTGATTTCCGTTCAGTCAAAACGTTCGCAGAGTCTATCTTGGGCTTGTAGATCGCCTTCATGCGAAGCGCCGTGACTCCAGAGGGTAGTCGCTGTACCGGTATAATAGCACGCTTCAGATCGATGAGTGCATTCTCCTCTTTCTTATCCGACTCCTGCCACTGTAGTGTGTCCGGTGCACTGAGCACCTGTGCCCAATTCTTCGGCTTCGTCACACCAGGTGGTAGCCATTGCCGCTGCTCCGTTGCTGCCAGTGCAACGTGTTGAGTCGAAAATCGTACGGCTTTCTCGGGCACATCCACCGTCCTGCCGGAATGACCACAGTCTCGCAGCAGCAGCACCTGATACGGTAAGGAATGCTGCACCCGCGCAGTAGAACACACGACAGCATCCTCCCATGCCCCCTCTGAGGTGAGTTGAACAGTGACGAAGGCAAAGAGGGGATAGAAACGATTCACAGGAGCACTCGCAACAAAGTCCTGCAGCAGCTGCAGAGTGGAGGAAGAGTGTGCAAGAAAGGTACTGAGTGCGACCCAGAATGTTGAGTTGGAGCTCGATGTTCGCTGCAGCTTCACCACCGCTGTGAACTCATCGGAGTCGGTGATGACATAAGCCGAGTAGTCCAAAATCACTGAAGGACTCCCGGTGAAAGTGTTGAAGAAAGGTCCATCGAGACGCAGACAGTCGAAGATCGAGCGAAGTGGTACGACTGCCGACGGATCCCAGCTGAGCGCGAGCTTGCCAGTGGTGGTGATACGTTCATCAAATCGAACCATGCCACTGCGCACCACCTTGCATCGTGTCTCGCAGTATAGAAGATAGGCAGTGGATCGCTCATCGTGCCCAACGTAAAGTAGTGGTGTCGCACGATCGGCCAGCTTTGTTCGGAGTGAGGCATCGATAAAGGCATAGGCCCTGCAACCAAAGATCCGGAGCGAACTTAAATCAACCTTCTGGCCAAGCAACTGCAGAGGAGAGTGCATACCGAGATCTGCCCTGTGGAGTCGATTGAGTAAGTAGACAGAGTGTCGAAAAGCCAATGGCCACATAGCTGCTGTCAGCCCAGCAGCGGCCAGCATTGCTCGTGCCTTTGCCTGTAGCAGTCGGTTGAATGTCTCAACTCTAGAGTTGTTCTCATGTAGGTAGGGTGAAGTTGTTCGTTGCAGAATTCCGTGTTCTGCACAATAGGCTGCCGCCTTGCCCGCCACAATGGTAGAGTCACCGTCTGACTGAAGAGTCAGCATATCGAGGTCGTACACCAGTTCCTGTACGGTCGAGTCCTCACCAAGGATAGCTCTGCCGGTCACACGTACCAGTTGATGATACTGAGCTAGTGCATCAACGTACTCGAGTTTTCTCTTCCAGAAATAGATGTGAGCAAAGCCAGAAAAGTCATCTACGTGTACGGTATAGCCTATATAGCCTGCTGTCGATGCACAAAAGGGTCCCGCATGGTCAGTAAAAGTTAACTGCCCAAAACGCACAGACTTTTGACGGTTCTGTACAGCTTTCCTGACGTGCTTAGGAACTCGACCACGGTCCGCAGTTTGCGATGGTCTAGTCGGCTTGGCTACCTGGCACGGCATACATTGCTCAGAACAACGCACCAGATCACTGTCACGAAGTTCCTCTGAGTTGACACCGAGGTCCACACCCTGCATATCCATGGACGCGATATAGCTGTCGCAGATGTGGCCCAGTCGTAGGTGTACCAGTAGCTTGGCGTCCACACGACCAACTGTAAATTGGTCAAGATAAAAGAGTCCAACAGGCCACGGTGTGCCAGTTATCCACACCCGTCCCGGCTCCGATTCGGTCAGCTCCTCCGTACGATAGCATTGGTCTTTCGATGCAGAAAAGATGACGCTGCCCTTAGAGTAGACGTGTATCTCCTCAAATTTCATAAGAAGAGACCACCAGGTTGACGATGGTTTGTACGGCAGCACCAACAGGAACTTGGTGTGCCCGGGGTCCTTGCGAAAGTCCGTCAGAATTTTCACCAGAAGTTCTGAAATGAAAGAGTCGACAAAGGGCATGTTAGCGTAGAAAGCACGACCAGCCAGACAATGATCAAAGACGGAGTTGTCCTCAGAATAGAACTCCGCAAGCTGCGCATTGTGCTTGTCAGCACACAAATCAACGTCGAAAGGACCCTTCTCCTCATTCCAGCGCTGAAAGTCGGTGAACTTCCAGTTGACAACGTCACGAGTAACCTTCGCCGCCACCGTGGGAAAAGCTGCTTCTCGTGGAGCCTCGACAGCTTCAGGTAGAACAAAAAGAACACCTTCCCGCTCCAGCTTGTAGCATGCCTCACCGTCCTTGCTGATGAGTTCCCGGTTGAGCAGCTGCCCGTATAGTTTGTACCTGTCTTCCAGGCACACCGCCGACAGAAGATTGAAAGGTGAGTCAGGCACAAACTGTGCCTCAAGGCATAGTACGTCCACCTGCTGCGTAACATGGTTGTACAGCCGCACATAGGCCATACCCGACCCGCGTGACGTCGTAACCGCACCAGCCATGACTGCAAAAGAAACAGCCTCGTCAGCGTTGAGGCTTCCAGGGATGAAGTAGGATAAGTCATTCAGCACCGTTCTCGTGGCCATACAGTCATAATTTAGCACCCGCGAGAACGAAGGAAGATTCACTGCGCCCGCAGCAACACAGGAAGAAGAAGAGATAGCGCCGCCGGATGAAACATTCGGCTCCGCACCGTCCGTTTCCGTCACACCGTGCACCCACGTATCACTTAACAGTCCCCCAGTGTAGATCGTAGCTTGATCTGCGCAGTGTTGTACAGCCGGACACGCACACGGGAATTCGTCGTGCTCCTCCGCCTCCCAGATTTGGTCTGCGGTAGTTGCCGTAGCTGACACAGATACTGCAGCAGCCACCGTATCCGTCTTCTCCTCCGACTTGTGGCGCGACAACTTCTTCTTCTTCTTGGCGTGAAGCTGCCTGCAAGATTGCTCTCGGTCAGGATGCTCTTTTAAATACTCCTCCATGAGCTCCGGCTTAACCAGCCAGCACGTCTCCGACGGGTGAGAACCCGAACACACTGCACATACCAGCCTTCGCGCGTCATTGGCCTTCTTCTCGTCAGCTTGTCGCCTGCGATCGGCTAAGACACCCTTCGCCACCGCCGCAATATCTGTAGGCTGCGACTGCTGTAGAACATTCACAAAATAGTAGTCACTGCGTTGTATCAGTAGATCAAAAGTAGGAGCAGTCTCACGTCCGAGGTCTGCAACCACGTGTGCATACGACGCAGGTAGAGCCGTAACAGCAAACGCGAGAGTCATGACCTCCACTGTCCGAGGGTCAAGTTGCTCTCCTCCGTACTTGGAAATTGAGGACCGAATATCTGCGAAGAGTCCAAGCTGTTTCACCGGGTCCGTGGTGGAGTTAATTGTCAACTGCGACAGCTTCTTGATGGAAGAAGCAAGCTGGCCAAACAGCTGCGGCTCCACACGAGTACGCAGCTTACGGTAAGCCTTCAGTCCGTCCGATTCACACCTTCTGACGAGGTCAAAAGCATCGCCAGTTGTCGACTGCACCAAGATACTCGATAGTACATAACTAGGCAGTGATAACGTACCAGGAACTGTGATGATACTTTTCGGTTTGGAGACTCCAGCAGCCTCATAAAAGTCTCCAGGAGCAGATACGTCCTGCACGTCCTTCAGATTCGCAATATCACTGATTTTATCTTCAGTGACCAACTCCAGAAGTTCTGGATAGAATGACACAGCTGATGGTAGCTGTGTACTGAAACGAGTCCACGACTCAAAGCTGTTCCTCTCACTGCCAGAGTACTTCGTGTCCGAGCCCAGCGACTTCAGCACATTCTGTACCACCTTAGGTGCATTGGTTGCAGTGATTGAACAGTATTTAGGCTGTTCTGCCACCAGAAGCTTTCGAGTCAAGTCCTCGACGAGCTTCATTTGCTGTAACAGCAAGCTAGATAAATCCTGGCCTTCAAAAACAGGAGGCTCAGATTGAAGCTCAGGCTTCGTATCTTCTTCCAGTGGTTCCATTCTCACTGGTTGAATATCAGAGAAAGACCGTGACCTCGTGTGTTTGAATACAGTAAATTGGTCACTCATACACAGAGTCACAGAGTCTCACAGGGTCAGCGTGAGACCAGGCCCATAACCTAGGACAAGCTAATCCTAGATACTCCGTACAAAACTGTCTTCATTTTTATATATCATGCATCACTGAAACAGTTTTGGTTACAAGTATTTAGCTTGATTGATTGTGTGATAGAAAACTTGTTTTGAATAATGGATCGGCGATACAACGTGTCGACCTAATAAGTTCAGTGTTCAGTTTTCCCTCCAGTTATACAGCACTGTACAGAGTACATATCAGTTCCCGCCTAACAGTGTACAGCAGAATTGATTTGAATGACAGTGAATGATGAATGCAGTTTGCTAGTAAAGTCTGTTGCCGTAGGATAACTAATTGTGAATACAGGTTTTTCCCATTATATCCCACACTGCTGGCGAGGCGGAGCAGCACTCTGGTAATCTCAGCATCTCTGGGTCGCTGCCTCCAGTTCGACCCTGTGCGAGCACTGGATATGTGGTCGGGGCTCTGTGCCTGTGGAGTCCCAACCATATGAGTTCCCAGTGTTCAATTACTACTCTGTCCTGGCGGACGTGGGCGAGCCTGAGCTCGTTGTGTCCCACGCCACTGGTGGATACACCGAGGACAATGAGGGCACTGTGGGTGCACCTCGTGTGGAGTTGTCTTCAGTGGGGTGCCCTCCTCGCAGGACCAGGAAGAAGCGCCACTGCTACGTCCCCAACAAGCATTCTCACAGCACCAAGGTTGTGCCTGTTTATGACTCGTGGGTCTACATTGATGTCCTTACTGCCTTCTTCCCTGACAAGGCTCGTCTGAAGAGGACACAGGCCCAGTGGGATTGTGGACGTGATCAGCACCTGGGTGACATTTTTCAGATATCCCCCAGGCAATTGTGGTTCAAGCCTGAATTGCAACGGTGGCACTCTATCATGATGGCTGGGACTGTGGAGATATTCCTTCGTGCTTGTGACATACTCGACAGGGGCACTACCCTTCCTCGTGGTGTTGAATGTACTGTCAGTCCCGGGGTGATCCTCTACCAGCGCAATCTCGTCAGGCAAACTACAGATGTCATGGATATATTGCTGAAGCTGGAGTCCGTGATGGTGCGCACCTCACTGGCAGACCTGCACAGCTGGGCCTCCGAGCTCGGGAGGGCCACCAGGGCCTTGATACGGGTGGTGAAGGACTATGCAGGCATGCTATCCCTCGATGAGGGGTGGGATATCGATGAGTGCTCGGACTATGGCTCGGATGGTGATGATCCCCTACCGGGCTTGGAAGATGCCTCTGACTCTGACGAGGAGGAGGAGGAGGAACCAGTGACAGGTGATTCTGGTGCTGATATGGTGGGTTCCCCTAATTATGATCGGCTTCTTGCAGACCGGGATTCCTGGTCTTATCATCCGATGGGGGACAACTATATGCCTGGTCCTCTCTCCATCTCTGAGCTGCCTGGCAGTGGCTCTGATTGCGAGGTTCCTGACCTTTCTTCAGGTTCGGACTCTGCCTCAGATTGTGGTGATTCTCTGCCGGATCTGGAGGATGCCTCTGACTCTGACGAAGAGGAGGAGGGTGTGTACCATGGGCACTTTGACGAGGAGGAAGGCTATGTGGGCCTGGGCAGCCCGTTGAAGGAGTGGGTTACAGCCCCTCTGATGATTGGGCCTCTGGACTACTTTCTCAGCCTCGCAGGGTTCCCCTCTGCACCGTGGATCTGCTCCCCAGTGACTATTATGAGGACAACTGTGGGGACTACTGTGATGATGCCTGTGATGACCTCATCGAGGAGATGGATTTCCACTATGCTTCGAGTGGTGAGTGTGCTCGGGTGCCTTGTGGTGCTTGGGCATCTGGTGTGGCTGGTGCCTCTGATGCTGGCCATGCTCAGGTGGCATGTGGTGTGCGTGCTGGTGGCGGTCGCACTCAGTGTACTGAGGACAAGAGTGCTGTTATTGACAGTGGTGCCACCAAGCACATTTTCAACTCTGTCCGGGTGTTCAATGCGGACTATGACACTACAGCCTGTGAGACTTTCAGTGTGGTGCAGAGTCAGTCTGTGGACTCCTTTGGCAGTGGCTCGGTGACCTTTGCCAAGAGGGATGTGGAGTCTGGGCGTATGATTGGGCTACGGTTCCTGGACACGCACTGCATACCTGGGCAGCCCTTCAACCTCTTGTCTGTGGTGGCCCTGGAGGATGCGGGTTTCCGTGTGGACTTTGGGGCTAGAACTTTATCCAAAGGGGGGGTGGTGTTTTCCTTCGCCAGAATTGGCAACCAGTATATTATGCATGAAGACACACATAGCACTTTGGATACACATCTAGCCTGTGCTGTCACACATACTGATGATCAACGAGACCGTTCTGACTGGAAATTTGAGGACACCAAGCCTCACTTCACTACTCATGGTCCTTTCCTCCTGGAACTATTTTCCTCTGATGACAACCACATCCTGGAGCACCACTATACCATCACTGACTCATGCTTTGATAAGGATTGGGCTGGCAAGCAATGCTATGGGAACCCGCCATTTGACCACGACATCATTCTACAGTGTCTCCAGAAGGCCCTCGCTGACTTCGCCAGAGACCCCTCCAACACCAAGTTCATGTTCATATTGCCTAAATGGGTCACAGCGAGCTGGTGGAGTCTGGTCTCTCAGTTTGACATTATTCATGAATACCCTGTTGGTGCTAAGATCTTTTCTGCACCAAGGGAGTCATGCTATAACGTAGCCAACCTGGAACCCTGTGGAGAAGATCGTGTGTGGATCGAGGACACCAAGTGGCCAGTGGTGGTGTTGTTCAAGGACTCGCACACTACAGAGCGACTTGACATCAAGATGCTACAACACGTAAGGCTAGGCCACCTTGGTGACAAGTCTATTGACCACATGTTCGCTCAGAGTATTCCTATGAGTATCACTGAGTCACAGTACTCTGGCAGCCCGGTGCAGCATTGCCCCGAGAGGTGCATTGCCTGCAGGCTGACCAAAGCCATACGGCCCTCTGTGAAGCCCACTGGGAGAGAGCTATCCAAGGAGCTGGGAAATCTTGTATGGTCAGATACATGTGGACCATTCAGGATCAGTGCTGGGGGGTTCAGGTGGTTTGTACTATTTGTTGATGACTCCACGACATGGATATGCATATTCTACCTCAAGGTGAAGTCGGACTACCTCAAGGCCTTCCAGCAGTATCGGAAGGAGGTGAAGCGCCTGAGGAGCACTATGGGCCTGTCCAGTGAGTACCACATGGTACTCCACACCGATGGTGACAGCACTATGATAGCTGGGCAAACTGCAGCCTTCTGTGAGGAACATGGCATTGAGCAAAGGCATGGCTCCCCGTACCTGCATGAGAACCAGGCAAGGGTTGAGAGGTCACACCGAGATGCGCAAGCTATGGCCAGAGCACTCCTACTAACCTCTGGATTTGATGCAAGTATGTGGCCTCTGGCCACCCGCCATGCGGTGTACATCCTCAATCGTACATTCCGAAAATCTCTGGGGTGGACTTCATCTTACTACCTCATCAGGAAGAAGCATGCGGACCTGTCCCAGCTGCGGATATTTGGGTGCAGGGCCTATCCCTTTATTGACCCCACGATCCGTGAACACAAGCTCAGCAACCGGGCACGTGAGATCAGATATGTTGGACATTCAGAAGTGTCATCTGCCTATCTACTGTATGATTGTGAAGCTGGAAAAGTGGTCAACTCTGGTATGGTTACCTTCTCGGAGAAGCTGGACACGCTGGGTAAGGTGATCACCTCATGGGACCCTTCTGCGGTGACCCCTCTCAAGACCAACTTCATGGCCACCACTCTGGATGCGCCCTACAGAGATCCTCCACCTACACTATTGGAGACTGCTGTACTGGAGCAGGGTGTGTATATCCCTGAAGACAGTGATGAGATTGTGGTTGTGGTGAAGGTGGAAACCCCTGATGATGTGTGCTGGGTGAGTCTGAGCTCGTATCTTAAGCCTGTCACTGTTGAAGGATTGCCCATCATATGGCAGTGTCAACGCTCACTATCCGCTGTTCACCGAGGTGCGTGCTGTGACTGGGAAGGGGGACTATGAAGAGGCCATGGTGTGTGGACGTGCACTTGGACCACATGCCCAGCCCTACTGCGTGGTGCTCCTCACCAACTTCACCATTATGGACCTACCTGGTGGAGAGGTTCGGTTTCCACCCACACATACTTGCCTTGGTGTGCGGGCAACTGGAACACCAGCTGCGCAGGAAGCCCTGCTGCCTGCAGGAGTCACTGAGCCGAGATGTCACGCCCAGGTGTTGACTGCGCCTGACTGCGCTGAGTGGCTCAACTCCATCCAAGATGAGTTGGAGGCACTCGTGCAGATCAAGGGGGCTCTGCAGATGATGGACGAGGGGGACATACCAACTGGAGTGAAGATGCTGGAGATGTCTCTGGTCCTCAAGGTGAAGTTGGACAAGAACCAGGAGCTGCTCAAGAGGAAGAGCAGAGTGTGTGTGCGGGGGAATAAGCAAGAGTATGGCGTGGACTACTACGATACTTTCGCCCCGTGCACCCAGCTGTCCTCTGTGAGAGTTGTCATCACCCTCGCCCTCAACCTGGGCCTCACGGTGTACCACATGGACGTGGACACTGCTTTCTTGAACTCCGTGCTCGAGGAGGACCTGTATGTGCGTCTTCCCCGAGGACTGGATTATGGGGGGCACAGATGTGCCAAGCTACTGAAAGCTGTGTATGGACTCAAGCAGACGGGTAAGGAGTGGTTCGACACCTCAGATGCGTTCATCATGGGGTATGACTCCAGGATGCAGAGAAGTGACGTGGAGCCATGCCTGTACTTCATCCGGGACGCCACTCTTCAGGTTATCATCTTGGCCTACGTGGATGACTACCTGGTGGCCACCAACGACAAGTCCTGGTATGATACTTTTGTGTCATCCTTCCATGCGCAGTATGCATGCAAAGACCTTGGAGTATTGGACTTGGTCATGGGCATCGGGGTGCGCTGGGGGAGTGACACAGCATACCTATGCCAGTCTGGTTATATCTCCCAGATCATCACTACCTATGGCCTGGATGATGCCAAACCAGCGAGCTTACCAATGTCACCTGGCACTGCACTGGCTCCTGCTGATGGCAAGGGAGCTATGCCCTACCGGGCTCTTCTGGGGCAGCTGCAGTGGGTGGCTCGCTGCAGCAGGCCCGACATCATGGCAGCGGTATCGGTTCTCTCGAGGTTCTGCACCACGTATGGTCCAGAGCACTTTATGGCCCTGAAGCAGGTGGTGAGGTACCTGAAGGGCACCAAGGAGTACGAGCTGGTGCTGCGCACTGCTTCAGTGCCTGGGGGGGGTGGCACTGGACCAAGCAGGCCTTTGCCCCTATCTATCTACACTGACTCCGATTATGCTGGGTGCAAGGTAACCAGAAGGAGCACCTCTGGTATTGCAGTATTCCTATGTGGGAGTCTGGTTATCTTCTCGTCTATGATCCAGAAGTCTGTGTCCCTGTCCACTACTGAGGCCGAGATCATAGCCATGTCAGAGGGAGCTCGGGAGGTGAAGTATGTCCTCAACGTGCTGGACTCGCTGGTGGACATATGCAGACCAGTCCCTATGTACTGTGACAACCAGGGAGCTATTCACCTGGCTACCAACTATGTGAACAACTCCAGGTCCAAGCACATCGAGGTGAGGAACATGTACATCAGGGAGCTGATCAAGGCCAAGGACACAGAGGCGCTGTACACTGGAACTGATGATAACACCGCTGACATCATGACCAAGCCCCTGGCACTCCCTATATTTCGTGTACACCGAGAGCGACTGGGTATCATGAACCTGCCTCGTGGAGACCAATGAAGACTGAAGGGGGCACCATCCCAAAGACTGGAGCTGGAGCCAGAAGACTGAAGGGGCACCATCCCAAGGACTGGGCATTGCTGACTGAAGGGGCACCATTCCCAAGAACTGGTAGTAGGATAACTAGACAGTCACCCTTTAGAAGGGGTGTTGGAATCTGCAGTGTCTGCTGATCAATTTGATGTAAAGCATGACTGTCTAGGCCCTGTACAGCAGTCAGGATGATCAAACCCTGAAGGAACCCTGAATAAACCCTATGAAACCCTTAGATCTACATCTAGATCTGCTGAACTAATCGTGGCCGTTGGATCATATGATGACCATCGGCAAGGCACAGTGTGTAACAGTTCACGGCCCATCGCAGACGTGTCACTGCAGTCGTTATGAACTTGGCAGTGGCACGTCATAACTAACTAAATAGCGAACTTTCACTTAGACTGGCCAATCAGTAATGATTGAGCGACAATGTTCGTGGCGTTTCAAGCTGCGAACTGGTATATCTTTTGATAATGAAAGTTAGCGCTCGCTTTTCGCAACTTACCCGACTCTGAATTCCACTGGCCTCCGGCGGAGTGCAGGGTGGGCGGGCTGGCCTCTGGCAGAGTGCAGGG
>LGRX02020489.1:0-12523 GCA_001247695.2 Cymbomonas tetramitiformis
TGACAAGAAGAGAGATATATAGGCAGATATATATACTCGAGTGCGTGTGTGCAGAACAGTCTCGCAGGGGCGGGTGTTCTCGGATACTAAGATGATATAAAATACTGAGTTAGGTGTTTTATAGCACACCGTGACACACGTGACAACGGACACTGGTGACACATCGGGCTGAGGGGTGACAGACAGGAGACCCACTGTGCCCCCCCCTTACAGTGGGGGTGGCAAGATTGGGCCAAGGCACGGTATCGATATCTCCGATATCTGATATATCGATATATCGGCAATATCGGTATCAGTCGACAACTTTTTTACGACATATCAGAATATCAATATCTGTCGACAACTCCGAAGCACATATCAATATCTGTCGACAACTCCGAAGCACATATCAATATCAGTCGACACCTCAGAAGCAGATATCAATATCTGTCGACATGTGACGCGCACATTTGTGATATCGATATCGATCGGCGATATCGATATCGGAAATGGCAAATGCGATCCGGCAAATTGCCTTTGGGGGATTTTGATTTGATAGGGAGCTATCGTATATCGGACGCACTAGATACCATTCGGGTCCGAATGCTGTGCTGCCAAGATGGCAAGACAATTTTTAGCCGCGCCTGCCAACACTGCAGGTGTGGAGTGAGCTTTCAGTGCTTGTGGTGCCATGCACTCCGACTTACGCAAGTGCTTGAGTGAGGGTATCATTGAACACGCTATGATGGCGGCCACGAACTAGGCTAGCTAGAGCTTTAAGCTTGAAACCCTGAATATGTAGTTTGCCACTTTGCCTAGCTAATATAGACTAGTGGACTCTTATACCCCACACACGGTGGTGGCAGTATGTATGATTGTAAATAGTAGTGCAATTTATGTAGCGGTATTCTGAATCCACACTCAGGTAGCTATTGTTTGTGATATATATCGATATATGTGCTATATATCGATATCGGTGATATGTATCAATATCGGTTAGAACTTGTAGGTATCAATATCTGTCGACAACTCGGTAGGTGATATCAATATCTGTCGACAACTCGGTAGGTGATATCAATATCTGTCGACAACTTTTTAGCTCATATCAATATCTGTCGACAACACAATAGGTCATATCGGTATCTGTCGACACATAATTTTAACATATCAGAATGTATCGATATCTTTTTTTGCAACCGATACCGTGCCTTGGATTGGGCTCCCCGTGACACCACCTCACCCCGTGGGGTTGAGGTGTCACCAAGCAAAGAGGCAGGAGCACTGCAGGGTCTAGGAGCCAAACTGGCTCGAGCAGTCCGGCATGCGCCATCCCAAGGTGTCCAAAAGTCTGTTGCTAGGTAAATCTAAAGAGTCCGGTTCCCTCGAGAGTCAATCACAAACCGTGCAGGCATGGAGAAGGGTCCTTGTCGAACTGTGTTGTCGCTACTTAATCCTGCTGGCGGCGGCGTCACCCTCGATCGCATGCGTCAAGCGCCAGTGAGGCAATACTCATCCCTACAACGTTCAACCAACGCCAGTGCGATGCCAGAGCCAAAAGCGGCCTGGCACCACCAGAGCGGATGCGTCAACGAAGAGGGGGCAGGGGGATGGAAGGTGAAAAATGCGGCGAGCCCCCACTCTGCCGCCAATGAGCGCGCAAGCAGAGGGGAGATTCGGTGGGGTTGGTGTCGTAACACCACCGCACACCACCACACAGTGGCCAAGGGGCACGAAGGGTGGAGCGGAGAGCGGAGGATGCTGCGGACGCAACTCGTCGTGCTCAGAGTTGTCGTCATTGGCGAAGGCGATAGACTCGATGTTGGTGTCTGGTGCATAAGCACCACCAGACACCACCAGACCATAGCCAGGTGCAGGATGCCGTCGATGGACTCGAAAAGATGCCAACGCTGAATGAACAGCGGGCATGCGCGCATTCTGGCGGTCAGCGGACATGGTGGCTGACCGCTGGCTGGAGAATTCCGCGAACGCCAAGTTAGGGTTCGCAAGCGAAGATATAACTTTCTGAAAAATGAACCAAATCCAACGATGTATGAGTCAAATTGGGGTAGATTTTGACGAGGAAGACGCCGGTGACGTCAAACAAGTCGTGCGGCAAGCCAGTTGTCCTGCAGGAGCGGTGCTGCTGTCCAGAAAGGCGAGGGCGCGTTTGGGTGCGTGTCGAAAACGTAACTCCTCGCAAAATGAACCAAGTCGGGCGATGTAAAAGCCAAATTGGGGTGAAATTCGACGAGGAAAACGGCGGTGAGGTCAAAAATAACGTGCGGTAAGCCAGTTTTGCCACAGTTCGGGCGCTGCTGCCCAGAGTGTAGGGCACGTAGTTGGGAATGTTGGAACTTGCGTAAAAACAACCGGGCTCAACTCCAGCCCAAATTGCCAACGGTTTGGTAATAAAATTTTGAACGCGGCCGCGATCTCCAACGGTGGCCGAGGTCTTAATGTGGTTGCGGACGACGACGTGCGTCAGCTGCCGGCGGCGTGCGGCGGTTACAAGGAGAATCGGCGTGCTCCCCAGGGATCCAAAGTAATAAACGGTTTGGTGATAAAATTTTGAACGCGGCCGCGATCCTCAACGGTGGCCGAGGTCTAGATGTGGTCGCTGACGGCGACGTGCGTCAGTTGCCGGCGGCGTGCCGGCGGTTACAAGGAGAATCGGCGTGCTCTCCAGGGATCCAAAGCAACAAACGAACACCCACAAGTGGTGGCCGATAACCTGACAAGAAGTGAGATATATAGGCGTAATATATGCTCGAACGCGGTGTGCAGAACAGTCTCGCAGGGGCGGGTGTTCACGGATACTAAGATGATATAAAATACTGAGTCAGGTGTTTTATAGCACACCGTGACACACGTGACAACGGACACTGGTGACACATCGGGCTGAGGGGTGACAGACAGGAGACCCACTGTGCCCCCCCCTTACAGTGGGGGTGGCAAGATTGGGCTCCCCGTGAGCGCTCCGAAAATCGCAGGATCTGATATACGGCAGGATGGCATATTCAGCATGCCTCTACCTACCGCAACTTAAAATATTTGTACATTCAGCAGGATACAATTTTCAGCAGCATGCTGTATTTTTCACATCGGGATATATTGTGCCTGTATTAATGACGTTCCTCAACTTATCTTTGCCATTGTGTGGGGAAAGAATAGGGTCCGGCAGAAAATTCTCCGCCTGGGCTGCACTCAAAACTACTGCAAAAGCGTCCGTGATGGGCATCGCACGAGGTGGCAAGCTGGCTGCGTCAAAAGTTATCTTCCCGTGCAGATTTCCAGTGGGCTGCGCGAAACTAGCAACACTAAAACTCATAGATGCGATGGAGCTAGTGTTCGATTGAAGAAAAGGACTTTTGGAAACTTCGAGTTTGACGCTAGTGTTGTCCACGTATGGGTGATATTCCACCTCAAGCGTTCGTGTCGCCGTGTTTGTGATGTCGGTGTACGTGGTGTTCTCATCGTTAATTTGAACCCACTCGGGACCAAAGATCGCCTTGGATCCCACGCAAATTGTGATGCATGTGTAAAAACAAACCATTTCAAAACCACATAAAATGTGCGATATATCCGCAAAATTATTTGCGTTCAGAAAACGCTGCTGTCCATGCTGCCAAACCGTAAGAACTGAAGAATTCTCTTGAAAGTTCCTCTCTGGAGCTCTCCTGGACTCTCGATCGTACTCTTAACACTGGGAAGTCAGAATCCTGCGTGACATGTGCCATGTACCGTACAACAGGGGCGGGCGGGTCACGTACTTCTACACTGTAAAAAGGGGCGCCCTTACAGTACTCATCGACGTAAATGTATTATAAATCATTTCTCCGAGCCTCTTCGATCAACTGTAACGTCGACCCTCGCGTGTCGCAGGCCGCGCAGCGGCCGCGCTCAGAGAAACTGCAAACTCTCGTCTGGGAACAAGAGCAGGACTGCATGCAGGTTACACGTTACACGAGATATTCCATAAGCGGATAGGATAACTTCCCGAGTATTCCAATTCGTGGGGGTTCCGTTAGTGTTTTAAAAGAGGATGTTGAGATTCATTACTCCGTTTTGTGGATTGCGTGCGTCGGTTCCGGGATCTAGAAGTTCGAGCAAGAATCACTGCAGGTTAAGAATTATGTGTGACTTTTCGAACGAGCTGGGTCATGTTGCTGTAGTAAGTTTGTTGTGAAGTTTGCTTAACTTGGTTGTCACGCACTGACTGATTTGTCGGAGTGTGCGTTTCTTCTCAGTCACAATCTGCGTCCCGTACCTCAGTGTACTGCTAGAAAATCACCCTTCGCTAGCAAGTAAGAGTTGCACCACTCTTTCTGCACTCTATAACAGTTCGCGCCTGACGTGCACAAGGTGTGTGTTAGTGTGTGTTAATGCTCAAGGTGGGTGTCACCATGAGTGACGTATTGCAGCGATTGTGGGGATCTGTCGTCATCGGGAATACTTCTGTTTAATCTTCGGATAGGTTAGCGAGACGCAGGAAGAGACCATAATATAGAAACGGCGTTCTTAGGACTCTTTTTTTGCCTATGGATGCAGGCGCTCTCAGTCCAAACGCGCTGCCGGGACCCGTATCCTCACGACCATGTCTGGAATCAGCTACGATGATGATAACATTTTCAAGGTGCGTGTGGAATAACTATCACCGGCGCCTGGCTATTGTCACTGACCCCTGTAGAAAGCTCAAGTCTTAATGGGACTTCCAGAGGCACTAGCTCAGTGTGTATCCAAGCGACTTTCCATTCGATCCCGCGCCCTTTGCAGCAAACGTCTATTATCTCGATTGACCTCTTTCGTTGTCTGAGTAGAATTTTACGTATTTGTGCTGCACAGAAAATTGTCGAAGGCACAATCCCTTGTTACAAGGTATTACACGTCATTGCCACTCTTGCTCGTTGCGCGTTTCAGGACATGTACGTGCTCGGTTTGACTAAATTTTCCAGTGAACAGAAGCGGCGCTCAAGATTATTCAGCGATCTAGTGGCTCATTTTGAACAGACTTTGTTATACGGTTGGTGCGTCGTGCTAGCGTTTTTCACAGTTTGTATTGATAGCTGGTGTGCTACGAACGTACGCAGATCTTCGAAACAGAGCACGCTCTCGCTTTTCTCGATGCGTTCCCCATGACGCGGTACGGGCCCCGCAGTGCCTCAAAATAATAGAGATAATCAATCCTTAGAACATTTCAACCAAACGTAAGCATGTGTAGTGTTCTGTCCTATATACGCTGTCAACAACGGATTTAGCAAACGCTAACGAGGCTCGAGAAACGCGCTTCCAAAGAATATGGTACATACTATATGGGATGTAGAGTTCGATTTCGCACGCGCTGAATGGAATGTGAGATAAAAGAAAGAATTCGTCTATTCTCTCTCTGATTGGAGTAAGGATGCTTTTCAGGGGACACAGCCTTCTTATCCCCAAAGCGTCTGGTTTTGCCACAGTGATGGTAAGCTGTAAACCGTCCCCGCTTCTTTGTTGACCTCTTTTTTGTCGAGCAGGAGACTTCTTTTGTTTTGGTACTTGTAGTTTTGAATGCGTATTTGCTATTGAAATACAGGATATGCCCGAGGACGTTGCAGCAAACGTCTTAAAGGAGCTGCCTCGTCTCGCCAAGTGAGCATAACCCAACGCCTGAGAGTTCTCACATTCCGCTGTTTTCACCTTGAACCAGATTGTATGTTTCAGTTCTCTTCAGGTTCGAAGGCATCGTGGCTCTCTACGAGCTGTGTTAAATGTTGTCTGATTCTGCAATCACTCGACGGAGAATTGTTTTGCGAACGGTATTTGGTAGTGTCACCTGCTCGGATACTCATGGCAGCAACTCCGCACTAGTTCAACGATGCGTTTATTGCCTGTGTACCAGATTGCACGCCACTCCCTTCGAAGGGCAAACATGCTATCAGCATTCCCTCCGTATGTGCTATGAACAGAGCAGTGCACGAGGCCATGGGGAGTGACGGTGTCAACATCATACAGAATAACGGAGGTGCAGCTGGCCAGGTACGGAAACTGGTCCCAGCATATCACCAAACTTATTTGAGCGCAAAAGTAAGCCAGCCGCTCCTTTCTATGTGTTCATCGAGCCTTGGGTGACAAAGGCTTCCTGTTTGGATATGGGACAATAACCCCACCTGCTCTGGCTGTGTATTGCGGCTCACACCCTCACGAAAGTCTATGTTTGGCCGTTCAGGAGGTGTTCCACGCTCACTTTCATGTGATTCCGCGATTTAAGGTGTGTTCCCTCCAAGTCCTTTCATGAATACCCCTGGTTGGGATGCACGAGTTTCTCAAATGAAGGTGGCATTGCGATGGTGTCGTGACTTTGATATCACAGGACGATGGCCTTGTGAAACTTGCGGGTGCAAGTGGGGGAATGATCGCTCAAGAAGATGCACTGTCGATTCAAAGTCTCATTCAAGGAAAACTTTGATTGAGCTTGGATGTTGGAACGTAAGGGCATCGTAGCGTAAGTGTTGCCCTGGTCTGTCGAAATAAAATCACCGGCAAGGCAGACCTCACAGGGTGAAAGTCCAGCTCGATGTTTGAAAATAAGTTTTTTCTTCGCCGTATCCGGAATTCCATACAGTTTGAGTTGATAGTATCGCTTTGCTGTAGACGTTAATTGAGGTACGGATTTACAGTATTCTTCAGAGATATGTAGCAAAGTATGGATTTGCAATATTCTTCAGACATATGTAGCTGTGTTTTTGGAAGCTGGTCGTGATGAATAACTAGGGCACAAATTTTCTTCATTGAGACGATAGTGTTCAACAATGTGCATGTGGAGGGCTTGAATGATTTTGGGAGCATTGCTTGATATCCTTTAGGTGAAATGTGGGCGATGTACACACAAATGGGCATGCAAAAGAGCAAGTGGAATTTTCTAAAGAAATGAAATAGGGTACTGTTTTCGGAAATCAAGAGGTCAAATATCGATTATCGGGAAATAACCAAATATGGAATGTGAAATATGAAATGTATCATGCCAAAATTTTGGTCCTCATAGATAACTTATGATGTTAGATCAGGTGTTGGATAGTAGAGTGGTTGGGTAATCTGCTGCTGCTGCAGTAGTTGCATAATCTGCTGCTGCTGCGGTGGTCGCATTATTATTATCTGTAGCTGATGTACTGGTGGCAGCATCTGCTGCTGCGGTTGTGGACGACCCCTGCTCTTTATAAGGACGGACCAGGGCAAATTACTTACTTAAATACCTAATCGAAGCTCGAATCCCAACGGGCGACACCAAAGCAAATTCGATCTGACGACAGCCAAACGATAACGATGACATTGCCAGTTCGCCAGTTCCGAATTCGCCACTGCATTCACGTACGTGTGCCGCGACGCGACGCCATCCCGATGTTATGGCATGGCAGACGCGGTGTTCAGAATACAGGTTGGCCCACTAAAACTACTACATCGGAAATCGGGCCATATCTCATCATGGCGTTAAGCCATCATAAATTTCTTCCATAAGCTGCATGCGCAGCTCGAGTAGATATATTGTCGCGAACCCGTGCACGACGTGTACCTAAGAAGCCACTCGTGGTCAGCGAGCACAAATGCAGTTCCCACTGCACTGCCCGAACTCTGTAGCCAGGCGAATTCTGACCAACCTCAATGTAGCACTGCAACTCTGCCAGATGTACTTGTGGAAATTTTAAAGTTGTTTTAGCACACCATATATGTCTTATGGTTATATTTTCGTTCAGAATAAAAATAAACGTGTAATTCGAACTAAGGGTCGCAGTTCGAAACGTTCCTGATGCGCATCGCGACTTCCAGTAACTTGATAACTCTTTTGAACTGTGATGAATTAACATACTCGATCTCAATATCGCACAGCAACGCTGATGTAAACACTTTGAAACCTGCGGGTTGGCATGTCAGGACAACAAGCAAGAGGGAAATACACATAATAAAAACCACTCGTAATAATTATGTGTCCAGGCTCTAGCTAGCCTCCTCTAAATCTGTAACCAGTGGATATCCAATGTTTGTGAATATAAATCTTGTCATGTTGGAGGACCCAGGCAACGCGCCTATTGCATATTCGTTAAATCAAACAGCAACACGGTGGCAATAGGCAGGAAGGGCTCGGCTCCCTTGTAAATAAAGCCCCACTCAACTTATAATTGAGTCTTTTTGTATTTTCCTGTGTTGAAGTGTGCGCGGGGGGTATCCCTGTCCTCGTTTTTAGGGAGGCGAAGGCGAAGGCAGAAAACAAGTGCCACTCAATCTTCAACCCCGGATACAGATATGGAGGAGGCGCCTTCTCAGGAGACGCAGGAGGCGCCCTCTCAGGAGGCGCAGGAGGCGCCGTCTCAGGAGGCGCAGGAGGCGCCCTCTCAGGAGGCGCCCTCTCAGGCGACGCAGGAGGCGCCCTCTCAGGAGGCGCCTTCTCCGGAGGCGCATTGTGAGGTACGGTATCTTTCTTTGCCGGTCTCAGTACTTGTGTGTACGTAAGTGTATACCGCCTCTCCTGCATAATAGATATAGTCACATATGCCGAAGTATACATTAGCCAGAAACTGAGTACTTGTGTGTCTTTCAGATTCCCATACCCACTCATGCCATATTTGTATATATACAACCTATATAATTATGTATGAGACACGCTGAGCTGAGCTAAGCTAAGACACCCTAAGCTGAGACACGCTGAGCCGAGCTGAGACACGCTGAGCTTAGTTGAGACACACTGAGCTGAAACACAGCTGAGACACGCTGGTGAGTCACGGCGAGCCGAGCTTAGACACGCTGAGTTGAGACCTGGCGGAGCTGGCGGCGAGACACAGCGGTTTGAGACACGCTAAGGCGAGATAAGACACGCTGAGCTTGAGCTGAGACACGCTAAGCTGAGCTGAGACACGCTGAGCAGAGCCGAGACACGCTGAGTTAAGCTAAGACACAGTGAGCTAAAGGCTGAGACACACTTAAGCCGAGCTTAGGCACAGCCCGAGGCTGAAACACGCTTAGCTAAGTTGGGGGACACGCTAAGGCTGAGCTTAGGGCTGTTTGGCTCTTAGACACGCTGAGCTAAGCTGAGACACGGTGAGCTGACCTGAGACACACAGGTTGAGACACGCTGTCTTGTAGGCGAGACACGCTGAGCTGAGACACGCTGAGCCGAGCTGTACACTAGGCGATACGGCGGAAGCTGAGCTGACACCTTGAGGCTGAGACACGCTCAGCTAAGCTGAGAACACGCTAAGCTGAGCTGTGACACACTTTGAGTTGGTGTGACCGCTGGCCTAAGACACGCTGAGCTGAGCTGAGACACGCTAGCGGCGCGAGGACACGCTAATAGCTTAGACACCTTGAGCTGAGACACGCGCTCAGCTAAGTGGAGAGACGCTAAGCTGAGCTTAGACACCTTGGCCGAGACACAGTGACTAAGTTGAGACGCTAAGCTGAGCTTAGACACGCTTAGCCGAGCTCAGACACGCTGAGCCGAGCTGAGACACGCTGAGCCGAGCTGGGACACGCTGAGCTAAGACGCGCTGAGTTGAGCTGAGACACACTAAGCTAAGACACGCACACTTGAGCTGAGACACGCAGAGCTGTGCTGAGACACGCTGAGCTAAGTTAAGCTCAGACACGCTATGCTCGGACACGTTGAGCTCGGACACGTTGAGCTCAGCCACGCTGAGTTGAGCAAGGCATATAATCGGTTGGGCCGATATTCCGATATATCGATATATCGGAATATCAGTATCGATCGATTCCCATTTTTTGAATATCGGAATCATCATTATCGATCGATATGCAAGGTAGGAATATCGGTATCGATCGATATCACATCGGAATTATCAATATCAATCAATTGAAGTTCTTCGAATATCGATATCGATCGATTGAAATTTTGAGCGCCTGCCTTAGGAGCGCCTTTTAGGAGCGCCTGCCTCAACTGCGGGAGTTGAGCGAGCTTTCTCTGCAGTGACCGGAATGCACTCAGACTTGAGGAAGAGTCTAGATGAGAGCACGATCCAACACACGCTCATGGCTGCAATGAACTAGGCTAGAGAACATTTGCCCTCTGTCTCGTGACATCATCTTGTATCATATTTCATGTGCTAATGGTAGAATAGGTGAATAGCAAGAATTTCCTTTATGATATCACTTTGTGTATCTGTGGTCTTTAACTGCTGGGAGTTGTAGTTAGTAGAGAACTAGATATCAAAATATCGGTAGGCCATCGATATATCGATATATCAGTTACGACTCATGATATCAATATTGATCGATGTACCTTGACATGATACCCTACGTTTCTAGACGCGTGCAATACATCGTATTGAACACATATTGCAGGCATATTACACGCGTATTGACAATACATGTCAAGGTACGGCTTACGCGGAGGCGATTTGAGACAAAAGTGTCAGAGCTCAAAATCGCGATATACAGGCGATTAAAGTTTCAGGTTGTGGCTTACAGTAGGGCAGAATTGGGGTCGCGACGAATCCACGCGACACAACCATCCTATGGCCAAATCCAATATGAATCTCATGATCCCCTATCGCGACAGTGCCCTGAGACGACCCAAACTCGAGCATGGACACATGTTACAGTCCGATCAAAAGAATTGCGACGGCTGAAATTGGTCCAGAAAACAGCAAATATTAAATATGAGCTATCTGAAGCAAAATATTCCTACCGTATCCATCTTCCATCCCTACTATTGGCGAGTAGAGGTCTGAAATATCAGACGTCCGACATGTCTGTCGATGTGGCGCAATAAACTGCCGTTTTTTACTATTAGTCTAATGCTCTATAATTTGATCCATCTTGACCGTAAACAAAAATTATTATAATGTTTGATTCAATCCTGTGTACAGTAATAAAGCGATCGCGGGTGGCGTACACTGCATTTGGTATGGAATGGCATTTATACAAAGCTTTTGGGTCAAGTAAGATTGCGAGAGTGAGAGACGCTAACCTTCTTAACCTGGACAGCGCCCCGTAAGTTACTCTCCAGCGGCTGTTGTTTTCGGTATACTCGCGTATACCAAACACAGCATAACTTTGCATATGAGTTCTAATACGTGTTAGAAACAACATATTTTTTGCGCGAGCAAGATCCGTGCAGTAATCAGGATGCTGAACGGTTCTTGTGAGGGTAGGGGGGGGTAATGGGCGTGGGTCGAGCCAGCCATCTCGACTCACGCCCAGCAGAGACGCATACAGCACTGCACAACATGTCACATATATCACATACGCATATGCAACATATTTTGAGCAGCTCACAGTGCGCCGTTACCTCTAGCGGAAACGCGGATGGCAACCGCGTCCACATTTCCGCTAGGATTTATTCCATCCGCGCTCTCGCCTGCAAGCGAGTATGCACATGGGATGAGGGGAGCGTTAGCAAAAATAGTATTTTGTATGCGTTATCTTTCCGGAATAAATTGCACAGAGTGAACAGTCAGCCACACATTTCGCAGTGGGCTGACGCGTTCATTTGGGTAAAGCGGGCAGAATTTCAGGATTTTGAAACCTCCAAAGATGCGATATACGTTATCATCCTAGGCGAAACGGGTACCAACCCACTCAGTATGAATATGTGATAATATTTAATAGCAATAGGATACTTAGATTAATACATAATCTTAGAGATCTTTACTTCACTGGGCGGGGCACACTGCGGGGGGGGCAAGCGTTCCGGCTTACTTAAAATTGCATATTTAACAAATTACAATTAAGCAAGGAGATTGCACAAAACGATAGTCCATTGCTGTCAACCAGCAGAGGTCAGACAGACACAGAGGTCATGGTCAGACGCAAGTACGCAACGCGAAAAGCCACCGACATGTGACTGTGAAACGCAAGATTAAACAAAGATATTATACAAAATTTATTGAACGGTTCAGATGGAGTGATTTAAGTCCTAGAATTACGGGGCTGTGGGGCATGCGTGGGGTCTGCCACGTCATAACTTTAGGATGGGACGCAATTTTCGTGACCAAGATCTTCACGGCATCTTTATATTTTTTATTCCCTGCGTCGCGGCCAGATTATTGGTTTAAAATTATGCAACAGTTTTTCATTGGATCAGATGAGTGACAAGGCAGTTTTTCTCGACAGAGGTCGCGATAGCCTATGGGGTCACTTCACGCGTACTCGTACTCCAGACCAGTGCAGAATAAATCTACGGTCGTGAAGATTTTACCGATAGACGATTTAGCGATTTCGCAATTCTCTCGCGACTCGCGTTTTCAGTTCGAGGTTTCAAGTTACAATTATTGTTACAGGTTGAGACTTATATAGGCGGTAACGATTAAAACCCCCACGCTTACAGCACCCCAAAACAAATTCGGGTGAAAAAATCCTTGAACACACGTATTATTTTGACATGTTCGCACCGGAATATTAAAAAAAAAATAAAAAAAAAATAAAAAAATCACGCTTTTGTCTCAAATCGACTCCGCGTTAGCCATACCTTGATGTTCAATACAATACAAAATGTTACAATGTGTGTACAATATGCCTGCAAGCGCTCCAACATGTGTTCAACATAGTATTGAAGTGAGCC
>LGRX02020490.1:0-14872 GCA_001247695.2 Cymbomonas tetramitiformis
CCTGTGGATGAGGATGGCCCGCTAGCCCTTCCTGTGGATGAGGATGGCCCACTATCCCTTCCTGTGATATTGGAAGGCACATACGCCTTCCATAGATAGGAAGGCGCTCAAGCCCTGCCTTTGGAAAGGTTGCCTGGCTAGCACTTCTTGTGGATGAAGATCGCTACAACAGCTTTCTTATGGATGAGCATGAATATTTGAAGAAGTGATAACCTTCATCTAACCTTTACCACACAATAGCCAATAGGTGAGTCCAGATAGATCTAAGCTTCAACACAAGTCTTAACACTCATGGGCTCAAATACAAATTTTAACATTGTTCGTTCACCTATATGGATTAATTCTCAATTGGTTGCTCAATTTATTGTACTTGCCAAGTGTGAATATTTTGAATTAATTATGGAGGTTTCATTTTCTAACAGGTATGCCAGAATTATCAGAAATCCTCGTGCAGATGTTGTTCATCATGATGATTGTCACGTTGTTCAAGGCGAACAAACCTATATCTGGATTTCAAGCCTTGGGAAGACGCGCAAACCGAGATCCTAATGGCTGGACACAAATGGGTGGAACATGTTTGGCAACTTCTTTTGAAGTTCTCAACGAATGGGTACGAAGTGGGGATGTCTACATTGCTTCGGTCTCTTCTTTGGGGAAGAAAATTGGGGTTCTTCTTGCGCGAAAGGAAAGAGATCTGAGTAATAATATGGTCTCCCTTGATTGCAAGTTCTTACTGATTGGGTTGGGTACCTCTGGTCAGATAGCCTTCAGGCTTCAGCAACAATGTTGGAAAGGCACTGACAGAAACTTATCCTTTCTACAATGCTAAAGCGCACACAGACTATACTGCCGGTAAGCAATGCAAGTGTTTAGAAGCTTTGCAACTTGTATTCATTTTTTTCTTCATATATTGAAGTGTACTAAATAATGTTGGTTGTTGGCGCAGATGACGGCTATCAATATAAGCCACGGGCTGTATGGTCTATAACTTTAAGCGATGGGAGTGGTTTCATATGTTTTACGAGCACAATTTACGTTCTGCGAAACACAGGGGATACTAGCCCAGGCACAGGAAGGCTCCAGAGAGAAAAGAAACACACTCAGACAACTCACGAGAGTGACCAACGCAATAGAGGATGCAAATGTCTCCGGACGGGAACTGCATGGCCTGTATGTAGACTTCGAAAATGCATATGGCTCAGGGGACCACAACAAGCTGCTACATACAATGCAGTACCTTGGAATACCTGATGAGCTTACACAAGTAGTGCGAGACGTCCTAGGTACACAAAGTCATGACACCATGTCAATGTACACCAGGGTAGGGGGGGAAACCTCTCACGAAATGGTCCAGGTGCAAAGAGGTCTCCTCCAAGGAGACAGCATGAGCCCCCTCCTCTTCATAATATACCAGGAACCGCTGTTAAGATGGCTGGAGGTGGGGGAGCATGGGTACCAACACAAACACGCAGCCGAGCAGGAAAGACTGGGCCCCCTCAGGACGACAGCAGGGGCGTTCGTCGACGACCTGCTCATACTATGCCCCACGATTTTCCACATGCGAGCCCAGCTACACAAGCTTGAGACATTCTCACGATGGAGTGAACTCAAAGTTAACCTTACCAAGTCAGCCATAACCGGCATAAAAAATGGGGTCTCCATACCTGAACAACTCCATAAGGACCTCAAAACGGTTGGGGTGGATGGTAAGCTGAGCCACTTCAAAATACTCAAACCGGAAGACACATACTAGGAGTACTACTGGCATTCACAGGCAGATGGGACAAGGAGAAGCAAGCTGCCAGGGAGGAAATGAACCACAGGATACAAGCACTACTGCGCTCGCCGCTGACGCCAGACCAAAAAGAGTACTCCCTCCACTCTGCAATACTGGGGAAGTTCAGGTATGGACTGCACCTAGGCCTCTACACCGCGGGTGAAATAGACGACTTCAACAAAGTAATAAGTGGGGCCACAAAGAACATACAAGGCCTACCCCGTAACGGAACACCGAACATTTTCACCACACAGGAAAAGGAAAGGTTCGGATTGGGCATGGTGCCACTCCAGGCAGTCTACGCCCAGGCAATTTGGAGCGGACTGCTGGAAGCCATGCACAGCGAGGAGGACAGAGGAGCTGTACGGGGCCCAGTGTGGAGGCAAATAAACCTGAAGTCAAGACTCAGAATGTCCCACGTCAGCAGGTCCACCAGAGGACTGATAGAATACCACTGCACCACACGCAAGAATTGCACAGACCTTGACAAACTCTGGGGGGGGCACCAGACAAAACACAACACACTAAGAAAACTCAATGCCCTTCTTAGATACAACATTACGCCCCAAGGAACAGAAGGGATGCTCAAACAACTCCAGACCCCAGTACCGAAGATAATGGAGCAGCTAAAAGGGGCGACAAGAAGGAAGTCTGACAAAGAGATGGAAGGAACCACGAGAAAAACAAAAGCTGGCAAAATGGTGGATGGGGACCTGCCGGCGCCTCCGGACTGGCAAGCGATGTGCACAGACCAAACCGCCAAGCTCACAATACCCAAGGACACGCCGACTGCGATAAATTTCACGACGTGCCTCAAACTAGTCACGCATTTCCCGGACCTAGCCTTCCTTACCACCAGAGATGGCCAACACGCAATTAGTCAGGTGAACGTCAGGGAACAATGCACAGATGCAACCCTCAGCGCAGACCGCAGTGCCATAGCAAAAGGCCTGGCACACCTATACCCATACCTTTGCGAAGCCCAGCCGAGGAACATAGCGAAGCCAGGGGACTTCTATGACAGCCTCACAAACCGACGACTGAAGCAACAATACAGGAGCATGCCCAGTGAGGGGCCGTTGGACCCCCACACAATGCGAACCAACCTCCCGCGCCTCAACCCGGAACAACTACGGGCTAAAATGACGGAATGGGAGGCGAAACTAGTCCCCAGAGAAGAAATTCATAGGCAACTCTCCCTGCACCCGCTTACAAGAATTAACGAGACAGAAACCACCGGTCAAACGTGGGGGGAAGAGCAGGAAGTCCCACAAGACCTCCACGCAGACCTACAAACTAAGTGGATAGATGAGGTAGACCCCATGGCGGAAAAAATGGAGGCAGATAGCTTTGAGAAGGGCCAAACGATAGACAAACCGAAGGAAATTGTGGCAATGAGGACCCTACTCATTGACCCAACGGACCCGCACTCCCAAGTGACACAGTACAGAACCCAGTGGAGGCACCCAACAGGGGAAGACTCCTACTCGTGGAGTACAAGAGAAACCATAATAACTGACTTCTTGAAACTAGCAAAGCGAAGGGGCCAAAGTGCGACCACCTTCCCAACCCTGACAAGAAGGCTGCGAGCCAGGGGCTCCCAAGTGACCCACCCCAGAGGTCTCAGGGAGATACTGGCCGGAAGGCCTCACCTGGGACAGGCCTGGCCCACACTACATGCGGGAAACCTCACCCTGGACCCGACGGAAACCAACCCGGAGCAGGACATTGCGGACAACAGAGAACACCACTGCCAACTGCGGATGGAAGGGGACCTCGCCCACAGCTACCACAGGAACGGGAAGTACATAGGCACCCTTACAAAAGAGAAGCTTCTCAGGCTACATGAAAGGTACACCCAAGCAGTGGGTACCACACACCACCAAACCCCGCACCAACGCACGCTACGCACTGAGATGTGGGAGGACCATAAAATACAAGTCTCCACATTTGAGGAAGAAGTAGGGCACCTACTTATTAGATACTCAAGCAAAGAAGAAAAGGAGGAAAGGAAAAAGAACCTACAAAACCACTGGACATTCCCCGCCCAGATGCAAAGAGCACTACAACAGGCATTCGGACTCAACACTGAACTATTCGCCTCACCCCTCAATGTCCACCACAACACCACGAATTACTACGCCAAGTATGACAGGGACAAGGTGTTCGGGGCCAGAGGCTCAGCCTGGACTGCAAACTGGATGAAACTGGGGGCCTACCAGTTCAACCCAGAATACACGCCACAGGACCTCAAGAAGGCACTGGACTTCGCCATTGCAGCCACCACCACACAGGACCCAGTATTCGGGGTCGGAATATACCCGACGTATGAAAAAACCCCCTATAGGAAACTATACAACGCACATGCAGGGCACCTAGTGCACGAACTGCTTGAAATACCGCAAGGCAAATTCACATTCCTGCCCCCTGACCACTGGATGGGTGCCACACACCAGCAAGCGAAGCAGTGCAACTGGAACCTCAGGGTACTGATTGTTGCCAACAAAGCGGGGTGGCAGGCCCACTGCGGGGACCCAGACATTGCTGCGGATTGCATAAGGAAGGCACTCACAACTTGCCCGCAGAGCAAGGTCCGCACGACCACAACCGCCAAACAGCCGGCAAGGGAGGCGAACCAGCACGACAAGCACGAACCAAACCAAGAAGGATACACCCTCGGTACCGACTGCATTGTGGACACAAGACCATGGCAGAGATATGAACTCCCGGAGATTAAAACAAAGGACATGACGGATGCAATGGGAAGAATGTGCAACACAGGGCCGCACATAAGAAACGACCTCTGCCCCCAGTGCTTCAACGTACAGACAGAAATTGAAACCTGGTGGGAGGACAGCCACCTCCATGTGGAAGACGGACCAGCCAAATGGGAACTCCTCCCCGGTAGCAGGGGAGGAAAATGGGACATACACCCCCCCACAGTGCAACAGGTGATAGAAGCGAACACCTCGCACACCAGACTCAGAAGACAGACTGACGCCCAAATGCTATGGGACAAAGTGGCGAGGTCAAAAATTGTCAGATACCCCGCCGACTTCTGGCCCGAGCACGAGCCGGGGGTCCAAGGGAGAAGATGGGAACTAACGAGAGACCGGACAGAGGACCCCAGGAACCTACCCCCGAGTGACACACCAGCCCAACTGACATACCCCCCCCTCAAAGGGCACACGAAGCGACCTCGTACCTATACACAGACGGCAGCAAGAGAGAAATTGAAACAGAGGAAGGAGGCAAAGAATGGGCCTCAGGAGCTGCGGTATGGGACCCCAGGTCCGGAGAAGGGGAGGCCCACATGATTAGATGGGAAGGTGAGGACCAAGAGGTGAACAGAGCCGAGCTTCTTGCCATACAGAAAGCAGTGACACTCCCGCCGCCACCAAGCGGCGAAGGTCTCACCATTTGCACGGACAGTGCCAACTCCATTAGACAACTGGAGAACATGAGAACAAAACCCCACAGCATGGAACACCACCGGCAAAGAGACCTCCTATATGCCATACTGGTCAACATTGAAGCATTGGTAGCAGCGGGCCACACGGTCTCCTTACTGAAAGTCAAGGCACATACAGGAATTGCGGGAAACGAAAAAGCTGACGAAGCAGCCAAGCAAGCATGCACTACAGGGACCTTCACGGAGGCATGGGATAATGACGAAACAATACAAGTCAAACCCATGGTACCAGATGAAGACTCGGGCAGCAGAGAACTACAAGGAAAGCTCGCCGTCCAGAAATATGT
This sequence comes from Cymbomonas tetramitiformis, assembly GCA_001247695.2. Lineage (NCBI taxonomy): Eukaryota > Viridiplantae > Chlorophyta > Pyramimonadophyceae > Pyramimonadales > Pyramimonadaceae > Cymbomonas > Cymbomonas tetramitiformis. The sequence continues at coordinate 5,537 of LGRX02020490.1, forward strand.
GACCACATTACTACGTGAACAGCAAGCCCGAGGAAACAGCAGGCTCACGGCAAAAACTACCGAGCTTCAAGGAGAACCCACAACATGGACCCACCAACTGAAAACGAAGCACATTTTCAGGTGGGAAGCACACCATGACCAAGCGCAGCAAAATGAAGAGGAGCAAGCAATGATGCGGGACCCGAAGCCCAACCAGCAGCAACAGGCTGACCAGGCCAGAGATGAAGAAGACAGGCAAATAACAGCCATGATGGAACAAAGGGAGGATGAAGAGATGCTCCTTATAAGAGACATGCACGAGCAACAAGACCAAAGGGAGACAGAAGGCGGAACAGGCCGCACCCGGGGAAGCGACCCCACACCTGCAGAGACACCACCCCAACCCCGTGAGAGGGAAGAAGTGTTTGAGGAACTCAACGAACTCGTGGAGAGACTCGAGGCGCCCCAAAAGCAGCACAATGATGAGGAAACCTTTGAGATGCTCAATGAACTCATTGAACAGCGGGAAGCACCTAAAGGGGGACCGGCAAATGAAAGACAAGCTCACCACGACCGGGTCACGGAGGAGTCCAGAGTCCATGCGATGATGCAGGACCCGATGCCCAGAACAAGATGGAAGCAACGAAAGCACGACATGACACACAACAGAACGAAAAATAGGAACGCCCCCCCGGTTCAAGAGGACAAGGCCACCGACAACTGGCTGAACGAAACAATGGGGCACCTCAAGGGAGACAAGCCACTACACAAAATAGCGAACGGCTTCTGGAAACGAGCCACCTTTGCGGCGCGGAAAACAATACTCAAATGCAGACTGAGAATACTGCTAGCACAAGACTACGAGACGGCGAAAAACTCAGCCGGTGGAAACGGAAAGTGCACCCTGGAAGGATGTCGGCACAAAGGGGTGGATTACGCGAAGGGCTTCCTCATGAGAGTGGGGCACGCCCTAGGTGGATGCGACAACCCACAAATGCGGGGAATGTTCTCGGACAGGGCGGACGCCCACGCAGCCGAACTTAAACACATACTTGACCACCATAGGAAAGGAGGATGCAAGGTCCTTGCCTACACCGGAAAAAAGAGGGACCCAGGTATTAAGCCAAGAGTACTTCCAAACTACATACTTACCAGAGGGCAATGCAGACACGACGGAAAGAACAACCCAGGCAGAAAGGATGGACCCGACACAATACTGAGCTTTGTAGACATAGTCATGATAGAGGGCCTGGAAGACCTAGAAGTGGATGGGAATGCACACAACAGGAAGCACCAGCAAGAGTCAAAAACCTACACCTCATTGAGGTGGCCCACACCGACGACGAGAAATGGGGACCCAAGCTCTTGGAAAAATACACGAAATATGGACCACTACTACAACTGCTACGTAGACATGGATTCCGTGCCAAACTCCATGTCTTTGCAGTGGGCAGAACAGGCACGGTATACAAGCACAACCGAGACATACTCGAGCAACTCGGGCTCGACAGAAAAGAAGCCATACAGGCACTGCAAAGGATACACGACCTGACGGTGAACTACGCTCACAGCACCTACCAGCTATACAGAAGGCTCAGACAGGAGAAACAAGAGAGGGAAAAAGATGAGAACCACCCAGTGTAAATTGTCCCATTAAGGCCGCCACTTGTGGCGGTCCGGCCCAGAGTAGGGCCGGGGAAATTAATTTACTCATACGCCCGACGGGCGTGGTTTTTTCTTTTTCTTTCTTACGAGCACAAGGGGCAATGATGCTGCTACAGTTCGTATTGATGTAAGAAACTTCAATTTCCACGATGAGGAAAAATCCGACGTCGTTAAAAAGTACTTGACTGTGGACAAACAAACCTGGGCAGAAAGGCCTCTCCAGGTATGCCTCGAAACTTGGAATCTCAAAACAACCTACCATGCAATGGATCACTTACAAACTCAAAACACCGTATTGTGAGACAACCACATTCTTAGCCCAACTTTGAATACAAACAAAGCTTAATAGCTTAATTCCACCCGATCAAATCATTGCCATGGTCCCTGAACCTTGGTGAGGACACGTTACAATCCATGTTGAAATGATTGACGATCATACCCAACTATGATAAACTAAGCATGCATCACCCAGCTTGAAATTGTGAAATATTACCCCTTGCTCACTGAATTTGTGGACTTAAACTGCCCTGTGTGTGCTCTATAGGTACTTCACTGGGACACGGTGGACAATCTCCCTATCTGGGACACCAAAAGAGACGAAGAAAAATGCAGTCTATTAAATGTTTGGAAATCCAGGCTGGACCCGTTTACTAGCCCAATGGAGCATGCAACTATGTTATGTGGATTTGTGCAAGAACCATCTGATGAGCATCACTACGCTTTCCACGACTATTTTGAAGGTACTACATTATTGGAGTTGTTTGGTACCGACAGCGTTAATGAATTAGCGTTTCCAGGTGACACTTTCTTCCAATTCCAATTGTTGTACCATTCTTGTTTTAATAACTACAAACCATGAGCACCTAACAAACTTAATATATGCAAATATATGCAGGTCTTGGTCCTCGACATATTGTGGAGTGCCTGAATGCCACCGTCAATGCAGTGTCACAAACCAGGGATCTGACTCGCATGGCTACACCCGTCGCCACTCTTTCGCATCGTCTCCTTGGATTAGCCTCCTACCGGCGCTTGCCTCTCACAGAGCTGGCAATCGTAAGCTATGCTGTATCCAAAGGGCATCCATACGCTCCAGAGGGTTTTAATAGACCTTATGCAGCATCTTCATCGAGTCTGAATGGATGGTACCGTCAAAAATATACATTGTCTTTGGTAAATGGGCGCATCACATCAAATACCTCATCTGGAGGTAATACCATAAACATCGACAGAACTCTTCTCGGAAAAGCGATGCCCATTGATGATGAGGTGAACTCACTGCTCCTAAACTCTTCTAACTGAGATTTTCGTACTTTTTAACTTGACAACTTTCTTTCAGCAACCTATGTGGCATGGATGATGAAAGCCAATTGCTTAACAAACGACTTATTCTAGCTTTTTGTTGCACAGAAACTGGAGCTTCCATATCACGAAAAATATCCAAACCGGCATATATTTTGTCGTCCCATGAAAAAAGAAGCCAATGCACGAGAGAGAAACAAGAAACGCAAAGAGGCTCCCGAAAGCATGCCTGCACCCGAAGTGTCAAATAAAGCGCCCAAGACCTTATCTCTACTTCTAAAAGAGGACATCGGCATCGGACCATGGAGGTATTGCCTATTTTCTCATTCAAGTTTCCGTTTCCTATTCCTTTCCTAGACATGAGCTTGGTTAGAGGTTGGAAAATAGTTACAGGGTAAGGTTTGTGAATCAAGAGCTTTGGGAGGGGCAAAAATGTGCAAAAATAGAAACGAAGCTTTAAAGAGACAATAGATGCTAGTAGACAGCGAATGCAATGCAGGGTAAGAGGAGATGACCTTGAGCAAAGGAAAGGGATTGAACTTGAAGGCAATTTGATTGCAGCTAGGACTAGTGCTAGGATGGAATTGAATGAATGTTCAACTTTACTAAAGACTTTGTATGCTATGCAGATTCCATGATCCTAGAGAACAAATTCTTCTACAAGAGCAGCACCCGGACGACATCACCAATCCGGCAAAACATCCAAAACCGGTTGGTTTTGAATACCAAATTGTTCGAGTTTTCAATAAACACGGTAAATATCTCTTGTCCAATATTCCTATCCATCCTTTTTAGCTAATCAAAGCTTTAACTTAACATAACGCTCATTTGCTTTTCAGGTGCCATATCTCAGATTCCGACATTGGGCATCATTGTGAACTTTAACAAGCTCACCCCCATCATGCAAAAACGAGCCCTTCGTGCCAGTTATCACAAGCCCACCGCAGAGCAGTTCAAGAAAACACCTAGCGCCACAATCTTAGGCACGGGACAGCATTATGCCATCTTCTGGTATGACAATGACTTGACACATATTCACCCCTCACAGATCCCAAATTACTTACTCACCGGCCATCATTTTGCAGAGAACATTCAGAACAATGCTCTGCCTTTTTTCAGAGGAGACGGACAAAAGCATGAAGATGGAAGGCCCACTCGTACACCAGCCACTGGATGTCACGCGATTGTCCCTTCAGACTACATCAAAGCCTTGGCAGTGGAAGAAATCAGAGTTCGCAAACTAGCTATCACCACACTTAAAACCCACTTTCACAAGTATCGCATTTCACCAGAGTCGATTCCCGAAGCAATCAAGGATCTCATTAAGGCAGGTCCGTATCAAGGTATTGTGGCAGAACACAAGAGGTGGCTAAACACAAATTTCAAATGTAATCCATTTCATTGATGGAATCATGATTCAACACTGCACATTACTTCTTCTCAACCTAGAAATAGATCAACATCTAGTATGAATTGCCTGACCAAAACGCATGCGTACATTAGCTCACCAGTATATATCCTAGACATAGTTAACCTTAGTTACCACTTCCTAGCCTTAAGAATGCTACGACATTGTATATAAATTTTAGTCATTACTTACCTCAAATGTCCAAACTGCTTGACTCAATCATATACTTGTCATACTCAGTGATATTCTTGACTAAACTATTTTTCAGATTCCTTTGCTTAGTATTTTGATGAAACTAATAATAACACTACATTGAAACGTACCCTACCTTGATTGCTAGCAATGTTAAAGCATTTTTGATAATTAGGCAAACATTTAAAAAAATTTAATACCTTCATTCAATCTATAATTGATGTACTTGAGTGCATTTCATTTCTCATTACCAATATTCCATTCAACTCACTGTATTATCATATACTATATTGAAATAAAGCCCAATCACTTTGATTATTTTTATCAACCTAATAATACTACATTCCACAAATATAAAGTATGATTCCTTGTATTGTACACTACCTTCATCTTGCGATATTCGTAGTATCATAAAATTTTGGTTACACATTTGAAGATCTTAATCCGGTTAGTCTTCGATGAATGCGTTTGGGTCTGCTCATTCCTAATTACCAATAATGCATGACACTCGCCTTCCTAAACTTTTAATTTTGTCGACATTCTTATTTTCAAAATAGAACCTAATCATTGCATCACACCTAACATTTGTATTCTCATAGAAAATGATTTTTCCCCACCTGTACGTTCACGTACCCCCTATAAATTTTTAGAGGTTTGATTTCGCAGAAACCAGCTATTACAGAACGAACATTGCTTTGCGTCACGCTCTTTTGGGAGACGTATTAGTGTAGTAGTTTACAGCCTAGCTTTGGGAGACGTATAGTGTAGTAGTTTACAGCCTAGCTTTGGGAGACGTATAGTGTAGTAGTTTATAGCCTAGCTTTGCGTGACGCTCTTTTGCGTGACGCTCTTTTGCGTGACGCTCTTTTGCGTGACGCTGCGTGACGCTGCGTGAATGAAATCAATTTGCGTCGTTGAGATGAAAGCTGCAAACAAAATTTCAATCGCAGATATGTTTGTATATATATTTACATATATTTATAAATATATCGACAGAATGTCGTCTGAATAATTAATATTATAATATAAAATATAGAATATGAGGTAAACCGAATAAAATATGAGTTAAACCTTTGTTCGAACCCTTGACTGTCGATCGGCGACCATCGATCCGACGGAGATAATTCTTTTTGGCGAGGATCGAGGGGGGGATCAGTGTTAATACTTTGGGAGACGTATAGTGTAGTCTCAGCCTATAGCGTCGCGTCGTTAAATAAAAACTGACGTGACGCTTTTGTGTATTGGGGAAAAATCTTTAGATTGTCCCCCTCTTTGAAAAAGTCCGATTTATATATTAACAGTGTAACATGGAAGTATTGCAAGATTAAAAAGTAAGGACTTATCTTGAAATCACCATTTAATTCTGTTGATCGATTTGGTGACTGTCTGTCCGCGCCTAACCGACCATAGGTTTGTACCCTATGGAACCGGGGGTTGATCAAGCAATACAACTATGCTACACTGTAAATATGCACATCTTACACACATACTAGATATTGCATCAATATACCATATAGCATACCTGCTGTGCAAGTATAGGCTATAAATGAAATCCACTTGGTATAAGGTGCCAATCTTGGTCATAAAGACAGTAATTAGCTCGGTTATTCCTGACGTAGGATTTGGGATGGAATAACTGTTCTACTGTTGATCAAAGATGGAATACTCACCGGAGCCATTTGTGAAATATATCAATCAACTCGTCATTCATCATGATGAGAAGTGCAGGATTACAACTTACTAACCAAATTGATATGCATCATACTAGCCATATGCTGTCCAGTGGTATACAGATTATCTTGTATGATAAATCACTATCAATTTGCTTAAGTGTACTAAATCAGCAAGTACCTGCACAATGCACAATCACTGACACTATTATGTATATTGACATTCACTGATTCAGTAAGTGAAATGATCAACTATAATATCAACCACGTGTATGATAATGTAGATACCATCCAACAAACACATGTGCGTGTTGGATGTCAGTGATGGCGATAGCTAAGGTAAACAGGATAAAACCACATGCTGAAGGGCTGGATGGAGAATATCTCCAGACCCGAAGGCAGTATACAGTGTTCATAATGCAGCTGGTAACTGTTGAACACTGTCCATACCTTTTACTATCGTTGGAGCAACACCAACGTCTACATTGCATTCTGACAGTTGATACAGTTCTGATCACTTCAAATGCATGTAACTCTCTCAGATCAGTAATCATATTGACAACTAATAGAGGTTATTACAGACACTGCTCTGATTCATTATTCGAGCTTTGTTCTGATTTACTTGGAATCTGAAGATATCACTTTGATACTCTTTCAGTAAGTAAGTAAGTAATAAATCAACTGACAAGTTATCACTTAAGTAACTGCACTTAACTGTTGATACACCTATATATTCACATTAGGGTTTGGTCTATTTGCCATGGGTTTCAATCAGCAAAACCCAATGTACCAAATATTGACCATACATATATCTTCACATACCAACATGAAAAATGTCAAATTCCATTTCATGTATTCAGGTGAGATATATTGCAGAGGTGTAACAGCTGTATACATTGTAGTATACACCTAGTGCTCATACACACTCAGACTTATAAGTCAAAAAGTGGTGAAAATGGGTAAAAATCTCACATGTAAGATTACAAAATGAAAATTAGGGTCCAAATTTTTTTGCTGATCCAATTTTTTACCTATCAACAATATATGCAAAAATTTGTGAGCACTTGTAACACCCTAAAAATCACGTGCAAAAACTAGGGGGTGTGACGTACATCTCAAGTATCACGTGGTAAACAGTGACATGCTGAATGCAGTTTTGCTTTATTCCTTCAGAAAATGTTCATACTTCTCAACTTTGATATAATTAGGTGTTACTTTTGCCATGTAACACCCTAAAGTCATTGTAGGTGATGAGGGTCACAGTAACCCGAAACACCCTAAAATGCCACTGAATAATGGCGAACCACACTATATTTGGCATTTTGGTCATGCTGAAATCAGCACATTCATGACCAATATATCGGGCAACAACCCAATAACTGTGCAGCTGCTTCCTATAAGGATTGCATGCTGCTTAATGAGGTAATAGGCACTGGACAACTGCCTATGGAATTCACACTTCCTTGAGGGGGGAAGAAGGTGGAACCATATATATTCTTCACCTCATTATATTAATGTACAAATATAATACATGTACAATATATAGATATATAGATATATATATCTCACACACACATCCATTTTGAAGGTTTTGCTGGTGTGGTGTTTTATTTTAGATGGCAGAAGAACCAGCAGATATACCAGCTATAGATCAAGATCCGACTAACTGGTACTTTGACATTCTGGGTTCTTATGATCACTTCAGCAGATTCAAAATACCTTCACGGTTAAAGGGTTATGCCGACACTCAGACCCGGTATGATCAGATAGACTATTTCGATGCCGTCAGCAGAATGAAGACAGACATGAGTCGGTACAGAGATCCAGAGACTGAGCCTAAGGAACCAGAGGAGGATTACACAGAGGATAATCCTCCTCCTGCATTTACAGATCCAGATGATGGTCAGGCCACCGCAGCATTAGTTCCAGCCGCAATTGTCCCCAAGGTGAAAATGAATCCACCGAAGGAGTACAAAGTCGGACAGGATGCGGAGGTTTGGATGGAGACAGTAGACATATATTTTCAGTTTACATATCCAGGTGCACCAGATAAGGACCTCATCACAGTCTTCCTCACGTTCATACAGAATAATGACAGACACTATTTTCATGTCGTGGCTAAAACACCAGATGCCACGTACGAAAATGTCAGGAATACATTCCTCAGGCAGTTCGGAAATCCCCACACGGCGGTCAGTTGCCAAAAAGCATCTAATGGCACTGCAGCAGGGTAACCAGACTTTTGCAGATTACTTACGCACATTCACATCACTGGCTTCCTTAGCATCAGTTGATTTGGATGATGTCTTGATCAAGGACAGATTCGTCAGTAACATGGAGTCAGACCTCCGGAAACAGTTTCATCTCAAATTTCTGACAGAGGATGAAAGGAATAACCTGTCGTGGGCACAGACCACACAGGTTCTGCTCGATTTGAATTATGTAGTTCGTTCGAAGCAGGCAGAGACCCTTCACTATAGGGGACAGAAGGAACAGTCAGGAGGCCCAGTCAGGAAAGATAAGGACAAGGGTCGTGGCAATAAGCCATATGACCGAGCCAACCAGAATCGAGGCAACCAGGATCAGAATGCCAACCAGAATTCCCAGAGAAATAAAGGGAAAGGCAAAGGAAAAGGCAAGGGGAAAGGAAAAGGAAAAGGATCAGCAGCATCTCCTCCCCAGCCTTGTCAGCGTTGTGGTCGTACTAATCACATCAAAAAGGATTGCTTCGCTACTAGCACAGTAGATGGAAATGCCATGCAAGGCAAGCCTCCAGCTCCCAATCTTGGACGTCAGTACACTCAGAACAGAGGACAACAGCAGCAGAATAATCAGGGTGGTAAAAATGAGTCTAACAAACTTGTAAAAACAGTCAACACCCTGGTTAAGGAGCTCCAGAATCAGCAGAGCATCAATGCAGCAGTCGCAGCTCCAGCTCCAGCATCAGCTCCAGCTCCTCAGGGAAACTCTCCGGGTACCGGACAGGTACCAGTGATGAGGATTCCCAGATAGATCAGCCTGAAAATGCCACTGAAGCAAGTGGCCGGGTTGAGAGTATCTCAGAAGAAGTCCTATCCAGTCTGACACTTCAGTTCCAGCAGATGGATACTCCCTCAGAAC
>LGRX02020493.1:0-19170 GCA_001247695.2 Cymbomonas tetramitiformis
GGTCGTGGAGGCGCCCGCTGCCGCGGATTGGCCGGGGTGGGCGAAGGCCACGTTGGAGCAACGTGTTGTTTTTTATCCCCGTTGGGTGCATCACCGTGATCTGCCACAGTTAGCACCGGTGGTGTACGTGGCGGGGGATGGGGTACATGGGAAGGAGGGGTACACGGAAAAGTCCAATGGGCGTTTCGAGAGGGGATCCGTCGTGTATCACCAAGGGCACAAGGGCGCGTATATTGCGGGGACGATCTTGCACGTGAAAGACCGTGGGTGGTTCACCATATGCGGTGGGGCAATCCACGGCAGAAACGCCACCCCGCAACTTACGCACATCTTCAGGATGAACCGGCTCAACCAGGGGAGCACGGATAAGGCCCGTGGTGCCGCCCACTTCAAGACTGAAGAGGGGTCGGACACGGTGTACAAGTGCGCGAAAATCTTCTTCCCGAAGCTCATCCAGCTGCACAAGCACTACGGCTTGGAGAACGGTACGGCATTCTCTTTGTTTGTGTGAATCGGTACTCTTGCGGGGGGTGCTGAGCATGCTTGCGGTGAAATTGCTTTTGTCCAAGTGGTAGCCCCCAATTTCTTTTTGACAAGCTCGACGTCCGATTGTGGGCTCTTCACAGGTGTCTCTTTGCCTCCGATCGTGAGGCAATTGACGGCAAAGCACCTTCAGGGTGACTTCTTCTCGTCGCCGTACTACACGCAAGATGACTACGTCTTCGAGGACGTGCTTGCTCGGTGGGGAGGGGGTGCGAATGCAGAGCCGCAGGGTGGTGCGTCGGCGATCCCGGCGGAGGACGAGGGCGAGGACGTGGATACCGCCGGCACCCCACCGAGGAAGAAGTTGAGGAGCCATCTCGCGGGAGCCAACTCCCAGGGAAACCAGGCGGAGAGGTTGAGCCTCCCGCGGATACGGCAGCCGGCGGGTAAGGTCGGTAGGGGCTTGAGCTCGGGTGGCGGTGACCCGCAAACTTCAGCAAAGGGTCCAAAAAGGAGGAGATCCTCTGCTGGCAGCGGAAGCATGCCGGCCTCGGGGCGTGCGTCAACGAGGGGCGCGGCGCCGGCGTCGTCAGCCCCCACGGTGGCCCCCCCTCAACCGCTTGTCGCTCTGTCGGAGGTTACCGAGGCGGCCCCATCGGTGAGGGGAATCACGGTGGAGGAGCTATCGGCGGTGTTAGCGAGGCAGGAGGAGGCGAGCCAGAAGATGCTGAAGCAGCAGGAGGCGCACTTCACCCAGCAGCTGAAGCTGTCTGAGGAACGCCAGCAGCGGGCCTTGGAGCGCCAAGTGGCGGACTTCATGGCAAGCCCAGGGGAAGATGCGCCCAGCGCGCCGACAGCGGAGGCACCACCTACCCTCCCCCCCAGCAGCAAAGCCCTCAGCAGCAACCTCAGGCGGTGCCTCAGGCGGTGCCGATGCTCCAAGTAGGACAGGAAGCGTCCCAGCCTCCGTTGTTGCCGCAAGCCTTCCAACCGCTGCAACCCCAGCCCTTCTTGCTCCAGCAACCCCAGACGCAGCAGTTGCAGCAGTTGCAGCAGTTGCAGCAGCTCCAGCAGCTCCAGCAGCTGCAGCAGCTGCAGCAGCTCCAGCAGCCCCAGCAGTTGCAACAGCTCCAGCAGCTCCAGCAGCCCCAGCAGTTGCAACAGCTCCAGCAGCTCCAGCAGCCCCAGCAGCTGCAACAGCTCCAGCAGCTCCAGCAGACCCAGCAGTTGCAGCAGCTCCAGCAGCTCCAGCAGTTGCAGCAGCTCCAGCAGCTCCAGCAGACCCAGCAGCTGCAACCCCTTCTCCTGCAACCTCCCCAGACTTTGCAAATGCCAATGCAGCAGTCCCAGCCCATGCTCCTTCAGCAACCACAGGCCCGACAGCTGCAGCAACTCCAGCAGCTCCAGCAGCTCCAACAGCTCCAGCAGCTCCAGCAGCTCCAGCCACTCCAGCAGCCCACGCCATTGAATGCCACCTCTGACTTCGGTAGGGCCTCGGGCGTCTCGATAGAGGAGTTACAGTTTAGCATGCCACGATAGATAGGCGGTGAACTCCTAGGAATGTAGGCGATGCCCCCGTAAGGCATGCGCTTGTAGCTTTAGCATCCGCCACCCGGCAACTGCTAGTGCCCCAACTCCTGCAACTGCAATAATATGCCTATCATTAGGGCAAAGTGAAAGTATTCATGTGATGATGCATTGTGATAACTTCTGATAACTTGCAATGACTTCTAACATTGTGATTTCTAATATTGTATATCACACGCGCCCGCGAGACATGCAATTTCTGATTTGCAACCATTTTACAGACGAAATTAGCTCCCCAGCACCCCGTGAATATGTCCCGATGTGAAATTTCACTTCTCATTGCCTAGGTATGATCTCTAAATACTTCTCACAACGTGTAATAACTTCCCCGTATCATTTGCATATCTCACGCGCCCGCAAGATATGCAATTTCTGCTTTGCAGCCATTTTACAGGCGAAATTGGCTCCCCAGCACCCCGTGAATATGTCCCGATGTGAAATTTCGCTTCTCATTGCCTACGGATGACCTCTAAATACTTCTCACAACGTGTAATAACTTCCCCGTATCATTTGCATATCTCACGCGCCCGCGAGATATGCATTTTCTGCTTTGCAGCCATTTTACAGACGAAATTAGCTCCCCAGCACCCCGTGAATATGTCCCGATGTGAAATTTTGCTTCTCATTGCCTACGGATGACCTCTAAATACTTCTCACAACGTCTAATAACTTCCCCGTATCATTTGCATATCTCACGCGCCCGCAAGATATGCAATGTATGTACGGCAGCCCGTCCGCGACCTGTAAGCAGCCCTGTGGCCACTGCAATTATCAAAAATATAAAATATTGCCTCTAGATGATTTCTTTTAACCACTAAGTACTTCTTGAAACTTCTTGCGACTTCTAAATGTCATTTTCATCGATTATGCAATCCGGGCCCACCTAGCCGTGCTACATGCCCTAGTATAAAACAAGTATTTTTCAGGGCCTGAAAACCATTTTCAGGGTCTGAAAAAAAAGTTCAGGGGGCAATTTTTCAGGGGGCACAAAAAAAGTTCAGGGGGCAATCGTAAGTAGCCCCCCATCTGCCGGATGTACTCGGCTCTGCAGCAGTTCAAGGATGCTGCTGCCTCTGCTGAGTCTGCACCTGTTGAGCATCTCTCTATTGGCCGTGTTGCATTTGCTGCGGTCAGCGGTCCGCTTGCTGGCGGTGTCGGCTGAGCCGACCACTGACGGGCAGCTGCTGCCGCGGGCCTCTGCACCTGTGCATGATGAGCCGGTTGACTTGCATGAAGTCAACCGTGCCGCCTTTGTGCCGCCGTCGGCCTCTCTGGCTCTCGGCCCAATGGCTCCTGCTGACAGTTCTTTCAAAACGTTCAACGCTGTCCACCCTGACTGGTTTGACATTGACCCTGAGCCTGCTGATGTCTGTGACTCCGATGATGATGGGGAGGGCTCCGACTACCCTCCTGGTGTCTGTCTGACTGAGATTGAGGGGGGTGCACCGCCGGTGGCTGCGGCATTCCAGCGGTTCGGGGTCCCCAGGGGCTCCAGGCCGTTTGGATTCGATGAGTTTGCTCTCACTCTTTTTATGGTGGCTACGTTTCTGTTCAGTGCTACGGCGATGCCGACCCTCGTGGTCGGTGGTGGTGTCAGGGGCCTGGTTGAGCCCGGAGCCACTTACGGCTACGGTTCACTGCGGTCACATGAAGCAGTGCTGGATTCTCTTTACCCGCCTGTGGTTACTGCTGGTCCGTCATTGCTGCCGCGGGATGTGACACAGTTCTTTTCTCAATCGACCACGGCGGCTTTGCAATCTGGTGATTCTACCGTTCCCCTCTGGGATCCGCCTGACCCGCTTGGGTCTGGTGGTGTCAGTGCTTATCAATTCTCTTCTCAACTGATTTCGGATGCTTTTCTTGATTGGAATCCGTCAGCTGAACTCGGCTCTGCCGACCAGCTTTGCAGTGGCTAGAGTCTGCTTATTTCAAATCCTGGAGGTGTGATTAGCCTTAGCCGCAGTGGTGGGTTGTGCCGGGACAAGTCCCCGGGCACCCAACTAAATGTATATCTGTTTCCAGTGAAGTGCTGTTTGTTATCTGTTTAGTTTGCTCCGCTTGCCTAGCCCTATTAGCTACAGTCACAGCTCCGGGTGGTGTGCTGGACTTTAGGTTCAGGGTTATTATTATGGGCTCTGATAGCCCCTAGCCTGACCTGTCAATGATCGGAACTGTGACTCCGCTAGTAGCTAGGATGACAGTACAGTAGTGCTGTACTGTCAGTCATTATTTCGTATTATCCGGGTTTCCGAGATGCATGATAAAAGCACTCGGCCGGACTGCTTATGGAGCTTAGCCAGTTCGTTTTCACCAAGCGGAACACCTGTTCTCGCACTCTGTATATACTCATGATAGTGTATACTTGGAAGTATGTGTGTGTGTGTTGCTGCAGGTATATTTATCTCCACACACTCGACTTTTGCACACACTATGATTGATGCAGAGTATACAATGATCTGTCATGTTGAGTGTGTGTGTGTGTAAGCTATCACACAGCATTCATGCATCCACACTCATGATTGTAAGTTGGTATAATCTGACAGTGAATAGAGTATAGTATCTCAGCAAACATCAAAGTATATATGGCATGGTGCAGTATATTGTCATCACGCGTCCGTTCATAATAATCCCGGATAGTATACATATATGCTGTCAGGACATCGTGACGCGCGCTGATAATGAATCAAACGATTATTGCAAGTATCGATGATGACGGTATGTTGATGAAACTTCGCATACTGACATCGTCATTAAAAAATTGCAAAATAATCATCGTGCACAGTGAGCGATGTGCTGCGATCATGAAAATCGCAATGGTGTGCGCTGATGATTTTGAGTACATCCCGTCGCAGTATGTCTAGCACATGATACGAGAGCTAGTTTTCCGCGCAGATAATGATTCCGCTGATGATTTCTGCGTCCGCGTCTCATTTGCGAATTTTTGAACAGCTGCGAATCGTATATGCGCGTACATCTCATCGCTGCGCGCATGTATGCCGTATGCACACCTTATTGCGCAGTATAGGTGACGCTCAATTGATATATGCGACCTGCGATTGCGAATGTGTCGATATCCTCGCGCACTATCCTCGCTTATACAGCGGTCAGTATATGCAGTATATCAATATTCGTGCGATTATGACGCCAGTTATTACTTGCGCTCCGCAACCTGCATACACAAAACTTTCGATATCTACGTTGCACTCACACTAAAGTTCACGTTCGTGCCTTGACGAGGCAGAATACCATCTGTTAAGGACTGACAAGCGAGCCCTTAGGATATAATATAATATGATAGAAAGCGCGGTGTTATTGAACTGTAACACGCGTGCAACTTATGAGCGGGTGATGAGTGCAGACTTCTGACGAAGATACTGCTGTAGCACAACGCTACGCTCATCTATACCGAATGCCTCCCATCTCATAGATGGTACCGCTATTGGGTTGTGAACCCAAGGCATTGGTTGAACGACTAGTATCGGCTGAACGACTAATGCGTTTGCCATATGATACTGCGCATGCTTGTTCAGAACATGCTAGAAGCGAAGATGCATTCTTCTCCGAACCATTCGGTACTTCAAGCTTCAAGATAGGATCTTGCTTCGCCATTCTCGAGTCCGCGACATACAGTTATACCGCATATTTAAGGAAACAGGAATTTGGGGTCAGCCCAGCCATTCTCGTATTTTCATAACGTTCTTAGATATGGAGTGTTATATGTTAAATATTGTGGACAATGCCCAAAAGCTGGCTGGTTCCTTAACCTAGCATTTCCTTAAATGTAAGGTATTACTGTACGGCCTCTCGATGGCATGTGTCATTCAAGTTTTACCTTGAATAAATGACAGCTGATGTGACTTATCATCTCGATGACATGTACAGTCATAGTCGACCGTATTGACGACTGTCTGACGACTGTCTGACGACTGTCTGACGACTGTCTGACGACTGTCTGTCATTATAATATATGACATGACTCGACATGACATGACATGACATGACATGACATGACATGACATGACATGACATGGCATGACATGTATGACATGCATGACACATGTGTCATCGGTCATAACCCTGACAGCTAAGCTAGGGTTGAAACCCTCAAAAAGCATAATTACCCGTTCCAGCACAGAGTCAGGCATGACAACAATAACAAAGCCATCACCTAGCAAAGCCTACTGAACAATGCCTAAATGAGAAGCAGCATGAGGCAGCTTCGCAGCCCCCCATCGAAGGATAACTGTAGCTACCTCTCATTACAACGGTCGGCACTGAACAGGCACAGGTCCTAGTCTCCTCTACCTGCACTCTAATGAGCCGATTGACCGGACCGATACGGACCGGATCTGCACAGCCGGCCTCCAGCTCAGAGCCCAGCTGTTCCAGGTCCTCCAAGTCCTGCAGCTCCTGCACTGAGAGCGGCCTCTCCACATCCGTACCTGAAGCACAAGGGAAGGCGGGTGGGAAAGTCCACACACTCACAGTAACGCGGCAAGAAGCCTTCTCAGTACCGAAGTTGGCCTCTTAGGCCTCCGACTGATCAGAAAACCTCAGTTTTCAGATCCGCTCCGTATAACAGTCATACTGCCTGTCATACTACACTGATCAGAAAACCATCAGTTTTCTAATCAGCTGCGGCTACATAGCCCAACTTGCATGACACATATGACACATATGTGAATGGAAACCCGGCCGGTGCAAGCACACAAAGATCACCACAAAGCAGTGCACGCACAATGCATGGCAGCTTATCAAGCAATCAGGCAAGAAGGGCCGCCTACTCTGCGGAGCATGGGGCATGCTTCTGGACACCGCCAGCCTGCGGTTGAGATTGGTAGCCTTGTAGGTGGCCGCAACCGCCGACGAGCTCCAGCCACTGTACTGATTGAACTCGAAATCAGTAACCTGATCAGCCGCAACCACCGCCGTGGCCCCACCAGACCGCAGGGACTGGGTCCCATACAGCTGCCTCAGAGCCTCGGGGTCCTGCCCGGATGCCTCCCGATGAACAGGTACTGCAAGCATCCTGAACAGGTACTTCCTCAATTGAGGATTGTCCAGCCTCTTCCCCGTCAGGCAGTCAGCCGACGGCGGGTCCCGCCGAAACCGCCTGCCATCAATCTGCCGGAACAGTGGCTCATCGGGCTGCACCGCCCGTACAATCTGGGTGTCAACCCACCTCTGACTGACCTCCACTGGGCACAAAGGCTGCCCCTCCGCCGCCCGGGCAACCTCCACCAGCTGACCATAGCTGTACTTGTCCGTCTTCCGCTTCTCCAGGAAGGTGGTCATGTGACGGGTCTCACAGAACTTCATATCCCGCAGCCTTACCTTCTCCGCACAGTCATACCGCCAAAAGCCTGTCCACATGTCCAAACCCAGTGTAGCAAACATCTGCCGAGTGACCCCTCCCAGCATCAACCAGCAACGGGCACCACTCTACACGAAAGCAAACTCCAGCGGCTCCTTCCTGTTGAACCGCCTGTCCCCCAGCCTCCGGTGAGCCGCCTCCCGTACCGCAACCACCAGCCGATGAGAAGTGGGGTTCCGGTCCGCCGGGACCATAGCCAAGTCATGAGCAGTGAAGACCATAGTCGAAGCGGTCTTCACCACAGAGAATGTCCTGGCCACATTGGTTATGTACTGCAAGTACATTGCCACCGTGACCGGGTCGGCAGGAACAGGCACCCTGGGCGGGTCACGGTCCTGACAGAAGGCCTGGTACCGCACGAACACTCGAGAATAGCCCCGCATGGTGCTAGCCTCACGGGTGCCAGACACCGCCAACAGCATGTCTGCCCGCAGCTGCATCTCCAGCGGGTCCTTCACGGAGAACTGCAGCCCAGCCCACTGCTCCCCAGTGCCTACGATGCCTGCATGAAACGCAGCCCCCATCTCATACCCCTACCCCAGTCACAAGCCCTGCAACCTCCCAAGGTACAACGGGGTCCGGGGCCCGCAGGCTCCCTCTCATCGAAGGAGACCCGCAAGAGGAGGACCCGAAAATCCGGCAGGCCCACCCCCCCCTCATTGATGTCACTCATGGTGAGTGGATGACAGATGGTATGCCTGTACATGTCACAGTCGACCATACTGACGACTTTATGTCATTATAACATATGACATGACACGACACGACATGACATGACTTGTATGACATGTATGGCATGTATGACATGTATGACATGTATGCCACATATGTCATCGGTCATAACCCTGACAGCCTAGGCAGAGGTGCCTTCGCTGCGACTCGTCCGGCTGCTCCTGGGGCGCCTCCGCCACCACCGCCTGGTCAGGCAGGACGTGGCAGCCAGCTCCAATGCTGGAATTGTAACGAGTGGGGTCACCACCAGAACCAATGCTCGCAGCCGCGCTCAGCCGGCAGAGGCCGTGGCAGAGGCACGGACCGTGTTTACATTGTGAGAATGTAGCGTCACGATGGCGAGAACAATGTGCTTTGCGGAATGCTTAGCGGTTGTGGTGGAATGCCCAACCTTAATGTAACTCTTGGGGACGAAACCCTAAATTGTAATGAACTTTTAGCCTGCGGGCCGTTGTTTTCCTTGTGTTTTAGGTCTTGAATTGTCTGAGGAAGAGATTGGCGAGGCCGTCCCCTTGTGTGAGCAGGACGTTCCCGTGCCTCACGTTGCGGGTAGACTTAGGGAGCGTGCTTCTTTTTGGCGGACCTTCGTGCGCTCTTCGTACGTAATGTCTTGGATCGAGAACGGTTTCAATTTGAAGTTTAAGGATGGTAGGGTTCCGCCTCGAGTGCACCTGCCTAATCACGTGTCTGCTGTTAGGCATACTGCCTTTGTCACTAAGGCTGTGCAGGAGTGTGTGCTTATGGGCGCCTTGAGAGAAGTCTCGGTAAAGCCGCGGGTTGTCCTACCTTTAATGGTGGACGACTCTCGGGACAAATTACGGCTGATCTTCAACGGTAAGTGGCTCAATGCTTTCTTAATCTTTCCTAAGTTCAAGTATGAGCACCTCCAACCTTTCATAGACTTGCTTAGGAAGGATGATGGGTTGTTTTACTTCGATTATAAGTCGGGGTACTACCACGTTGACCTTCACGAGATGTCTCGTACCTATGTTGCTGTTGAGTGGCTGGGTAGATTCTTTGAGTTTTGTGTCTTGCCTTTTGGTCTAGCCCCAACTTGCTGGGTGTTCACGAAGATTAACAAGGAGCTCGTAGGTAAGTGGCGGGGTCTCGGCTTCCGTGTGCACCCCTACGTGGACGATTTTGCTTTTGCAGTGAAGGCTCCCACTCTCACGGACCCCGCGGCTTTGGTTGTACTGACCCGCATTATGCAGGATGTGCGGGAGGCTGGCTGGCTCGTAGCCGAAGCCAAGTCTCAGCTGTATTTCACTCGCATCCTTGTGCATATTGGCATAGGCATAGACCTGGAGGGGGGGGTCTTGTTCGTGCCTGAGAAGGCTCTGAGCAAGATCCGTGCTTGTGTGTCAGACTTGTTGAGGCTGTTTCATAGGCTGCCTCTGAGGCTTGTAGCCAAGTTTGCAGGCTTGGTCAATGCCCAGTGGTTTGTGCTAGGGGGTGTCACCAGACTGTTTGCTAGGGCGGCTGCGGTGCTCATTGCTGACACCTTGACTTGGGGCTCGTGGGCCTCTCACGTCCCGGGCTCTGATGCTCTCCGGGCAGAGCTTGAGTTTTGGCTGACTGACGGCTTCCGTAGGCACCAGAGAGGCATTTGGGAGCCCAGGGGGGCGGGGCTCCAGCTGGAGACAGTCCATGCGGACACCTCTGAGGTGGCATGGGGCTCCTGGCTGGAGCAGTCCTTAGGGGGGACCTGAGCTGCTTGGCCACAGTTATCTGACCATGTCAGACAGACTGAAGTCATCCACTCTCAGGGAGCTCCGGGGCATTTTTGACTCTCTCCGGGCATTTGATGTTGCTGGCAGGCTGAGAGGGAAGAGGGTGCTTGTCATTTGTGACAACCAGGCTGTGCATTTTGTCATCGAGTCTGGCAGTAGGCATCGGGAGCTCCAGGAGCTGGCATTAGCGGTGCATCGGTTTCTGTGCTGATCACGGGGTGGTTTTGTCCTCCCTTTGGATGCCCAGGGAGTTTGAGACCCGGGTTGATGCCCTCTCCAAGATCAGAGACCATGATGACTGGATGGTCAACCCGGCAATCTTTCGGTGGGCTGACCCGTGGATTGTCGGGGGGTGGAGGCACACCCGGGACAGGTTTGCAACTGATAAGAATTGTCTTGTTTCTGGTGGTGGGTCTTGCTGTGTCCCGACGGGGTTCACTTGGCAGACTGTGTGGTGCAGTGGGCGGAGCTCCAACCTTCTGCGGACACCTTCCTCCCTGGCCTTTGAGGGGGCGCGGAGACGTCTCAGAAGACGTTCAGAAGACGTTCAGAAGACGCATCTTCTGATTTTCCGAGAATGTAGGGTCATATTCAGACATATTCAGACAATTCAGACAATTACGTTCAGCTCAGACCATTCATATCGGAATTCAGATCGGAATTCAGACGACTTGCCAACCTTGCAAAGTTGGGCGAAGTTGGCGTCGTCCTGGGCGTCGAAGGCGGTATGGAACGCTGGCACAAGCTAGCCATTCTCATCGGCGGTGACCAAGTCGCACTCCGCGCATGCCATGTCGTCCGTGGGGCGATACGCGGTGTCGTGGAGGTGTCCAGGGGGACAACGCGCGCAATCAGGGATGAAGGCGGAGGAGGCCAAGTGGAACGAGATGTTGTGGGCGGAGTCCGTCTTGTAGTGGTCCTGTCGCCAATTCCCGTCGCCCTTGACCGGGTTCGCGGCGAAGCGGTAATTCTTCCGTCCGCCATAGCTTCCAACACGATTGTCGCGGCCATGGAACTTCCCGTCGCTTCTCCTATTGCGCTCATCCCTCCAACGCGAGGGCGGAAAGGAGACACCTCGCTTACCGCCAGTCTGCTGGCGGTGGCGGTGAGAGTCAGCGAAACCAGAAAGAGGCCCGCCGTTCTTCGTGATTGAGTCCTTGAGGGTCATGAGAGTCGAGGTAGCCGTCTCCAATTGCTTCTCGAACTGGAGGATGTGGGTCTTCACGTCAACTCCACCAGAGTAAAGCATAACCGGGGAAGTCGGAAGTGACGATGCTTCACGCGGCCGGCACCATTCTCGCTTTCCTAAATCTCGAGGATGTGGGCGTAGATGTCCTCGAGGTCGACCTTGGCCAAGTCCACGTCGAGCCGAAGAGGAGTGGTGACCGTTTGTCGTACATGATGGGGTCGAGGGACGCGAGGAGTTGCTTCTTGGCCATCATGTCGTCGAGCGGACCAGAGGGCGAGTTGCGGATAGCCGTTAAGCAGGCGTCGAAGTATTGAATTAGCGGATCGGGGTCGAGCTTGGAGTCGAAGTAGATGGCACAAAGCTCCTCGTAGTTCCCTAGGGGTCGAAGAACACGAGGAAGGAGCCGCTTCGTAACGCTCCAGCAAAGCCCGCTTCCCATCTCGCGGAGGAGTGCGTCCAGAAGCGTCCACCCAACGTCTGGCGGGTGAATGTGGCTTCGTCAAAGATGTCAACGTCGTGAAAAGAATGGCGTTATTGTAGACGTTGTTGACGGCGGCAAGACCCACCGCCAGCCGGCATGCAGACTTACGCGTATTGTCATCATTGTAGTCATCGGAGTCGCTATACCCCAGGTCATCCACAAGGTACACCCCGTCGATGAAACCCGTAAGCTCGTCCGCCAGAGCGGAGTCGTGAATCGCCTGCATCAAAACGCACCGCCGGCGGAGCAGGCACATCAACGGCCGAACGCATATGCGCCGCGGGCGCATCCTCATGCACCGCCGCCGAAGCATGCACCGGCACCACAATAGGCACCATCTACGAGCCGGCCACTTGCGAGTCAAACAGGTACAGCCTGATAATATCAACTTATCAAGGGGGGGTATCAGCTGGCACGAGGCATTATTAGTTGTTTCCGATCACCGATAACTGATTAGTTGATACTTATAATAAAACATGGTTATTAATCAATACCGACAATCTCAATAAGTTATCAGTCAATACCACAAATCACTAACAGCGTAACGGGCTATTATTTGATAGTAGCGTTCTGATATGCCTCCAAAAAGGTATCGGTTAATACCAATAAAGAATAAACTGGTATACTAATATATCGGATGGTTTTGAACACAATTATAATGTGTTCCGGCTATTGCGGCCTACAACTTTCTAGCTAGTGATTGTTGTTGCAAGTTTGCAACCCGTATTCACCACTCAAGAGTTAGCGCACTCTTGACCATCGCATAACTACACACTAAGTTCATTGCAGGCATCAAGGAATGTTATATCATGCCTTCATTTAGACGTTTCCTCAAGTCGCCATGCATATGTGTGCAAGCCAAGGTTCGGTATCGGTTGTTTCATGTGGTATGTGGTATTGATGTTTTTTTATCGTATTTTCAATATGTCGTCAATCGATTATGATGGTAACTGATCAGCGTGATCAATCGATTCTGATAACCCAAAATAATGATCAATCAATCATGATATTGCACACCACAAATCAATCAATTCTGATATTGCGCAATAATGATCAATTGATGCTAATCGCGGAAAGATTTGATCAATCAATTCCGATCATCTGACAAGGATATCAATTGATTATGATTCCTTAACATATAGGATTTTGTTACCCGACTATTACAGCTACAGTATTGCCCAGCTGCACGGCGATTGCCCAACTAATTTTTTACCCATATTTAACCATATTTGTACAAGCCTATAACTGCAATTGCTCCGAGGTATGCAACTATTCACTCCTTAAAGCCTAGTACAAGGACTTACCGTGTATGCATTCCTGACGTCAAAGAGTGCTTAGTAGTGCACACTCCCGTGCGCTTGCGCAGGTCGCCGTGCATATGCCCCACCGGCACTAAAAGCTCGCTCGATACCAGCCGAGGAACTAGGTGGCGCAAGGAATTGACGGGCCATCTTGCTCAGGTTGGGCAGGGCCGATAGGAATGCTGCTTCCACCACACTAGCAGCTCTCGGTGCCCCTTTCGATGGGAAAGATAAGGGGGCATCTTCGGCGGTTATGACTACCTTGGAAATGGGCCATAAAGCGGCCAACACTGCCCCTGGATTTTCAGGAACATGGATTGTTCCTTTGTCCCCCAAAAACCAAAAAAGATGGTTCGATAAAGGCTTTAAACTTGTTTTCAGATTCCCGCATAACACTAATCCGTTCATCCCACATGGCTATTGGACGGGTGATGACCCCTACGTTCTTGCTGGATGTGACACACCGTGTGTCACTTCCTGTTATCTGCACTAGTACTCGGTACAGTACGGGTGTCGCTGGTTTAGGGTTTCCGGCATGAAGCCGAGACTAGCTTATGTTTATTTACACTTATGCAAACACCAAAAGTGAAAGCATTCTGACCGTAACTCAATATATAGTTGTAGCTATATATCCCACAGGTTATGGTGCGCCAGGCACCTTCCACTACCTTTGGTAGCATGATTGGCCAAACGCCTCCGCTTGGTGGGGCGTTGGGGGCCCCAATTGATGGTTGCGCGGAGAGAGCTCGCGGTTGAGGCACGCGCCGTTACGGAGTAAATGTGTTTATCGCTGCATCGTACCCTACGTGGTTTTTGGATGTCCACGGGATTTTCGTTTTGACTAGAATTGATCGCTCTTTGTCGCGGACTTCTTGCGCAACGTGTATTTCGACTCCCGCATCTCTACAGTTGGGATTTCACACTTACGGACGTTTTGGTTGCATTTGCCGTCACCATTTCCGTGGGGTGTACTCCGCCGTTCGGCTTCCGGTATAGTGTTATGCTTGTTACGGCTCTCCGCATCTTTATGTGCGTTGCCTTTGCAGGTGTTGGAGCGGTGGGGGCGTGTGGTTCCTTTAGTGCTTTGGCACAATCTTCCATTACTGACATGGATTTTGCCGCCCAAATTGATGTGTAACGACAATTTGTCAACTTATATTGCGGCATCGACACTTCATGCGGCCTGTGGCGTTGTGTGTAGTGTTGGATGCTTTGCGAGTTGGTGGTGTTGCTAGGACTTCTGGTTTTGGGCATTCGGCATCTTGGTTTGGTCTCTGGCGGTGGTGTGGACTTCCCCATCGACGTCGTGCCTTAGCCCTACGGAATCACACGGCTACGGTCCGATTGTGGATTAGTTGTGTGCGCACTCGTTTCGAGTACTTTGGTAACTTGGATGACAACCAAAGTGCTCTAAGTTCAGCCTGGGTTGTTTACTTTGGTTTACAGCTTGCTCCGCGGGTTTGAGATTTGGCTTTGGGATGAGCTTGCTAGGAGATTTGGTTTATCCGAATGGCGCAGTATTACTTCATCTCCACTTCGGGGCGCGCTATGATTTAGAAGGCAACCCTTTTTGTTTACAGTTGCCCGCCTAGCCGGATTACGGAGCTCGTTGTATGACTTGGTATATTTTACCGTAAATGTTGTAACATTGATTACTGGCTATTATTGTACTTGTATGGTGACCCGCAAACCCTAAACGTTCAAGCGCGTGATCGTTGTCACACTTGACCCCCCGGAGTTAGGACAGCCGGATTGATGAATCTGCATGGGGCCCGGGAGGGCTGCCATGGCAGATTCCGGCGCGTGGTGAAAGTGAACGTCGCCATCGGATTCTAAATAGTCGAGAAGGCGTATGTCTCGGTCAAGAATCATCAAAATTTGCTCCGAACCTATTCAAATTATGCATTGTTCCCGGAATAATAATAAAAATGCTTCGACTATAATATTGATTCTTCCATCATTCGGTGTAAGTTGACACAAGGGATACATACTTTGGGCTGGTTGTGCCTAAGTATTGAATTTCAATGCATTTGGAAAGACCGTCTATACAATGCGAAGACTCTACTATCCCCGCGAGGGTACCATTGGTGCTTGCACCTTTGATAAGATGTCAGGTCAAAGGCGTGGTCGCGATGTTTCCACCACCTTGGGTTCCTTGTTTGCTGGCGAACACGCCTTCTAACTGTGAAACATCGTACCTATTTCGTTGCATAAGGTTTATGTAGTAACTATGAAGCATCAGGCTATACCTCATATAGATACAGAGAAAGCATGCTGCCACCTTGTTTTCTAGCAGCAAGCCTTTGTTCTATAAGTCCTCGGAATATTTTATGGCATGTGGTTGAGGGTAATAGATGTTCTCAGCATATGGTTTAGAGTAATAGATTATCTCTCATTACTTCCCTCAGTAACAATAAGGCATCACTAACTTGCCAAGCCCATGGAAACATAAACCGCCGAAATGCACGCCAATAGTTTGACCCTGCAATAGCTACCGACAAGTCTGGACTGATCGATGGACACAAGAGTTCACAACAAGCCAATGGTGTTGTCTCCAGTCCCAAGGAAATATGGAGTAGCACTGTATCAACATAAAAACCGTGGAAGAACAAAAATTCAACTCGTTAGTGGAGAACGGATGTGTTCTTGAGTGCACCGAATAAAACTCCGCTCGTCATTTAGCAACATACGTTTTCTCTCGTTGACACACGGTCCCACCTATCCGTGCTTGACTTGCAAGGGTTTGAGATGGCGCCTCAAATCTAGGAGCCGGACGATTGCGCAACCTGCTTGTTTCAACTAGCTAGTCGAATTTCGAGATTCGAACCCTTGTTTCCTATCAAAGTCTCTGTGCTGCAATAAATAAATCTTCGACTTCTCGAAACTTGAGGCAAGTTGTTTCAGTAGTGAAATATCCGTGTCCGTGTTGCAGCACACACATGCGCAGGAATAGCGGTCTGGAATTTATTAAGATATGAAGAAAGGGTGAAGATATGAACACCCTTTCCTCGTATCCTACGAACACGTAAAGCCTAAAACACACGTGACAGAGGGGTCTTGTTCCCCAGCTTGGACTGCGAAACTCGAAGCGTCGAAATGAGCTCAACGTTTGCATTGCAAGAGTAGTACGGAGTGACGTTTGCTCAACCGGCGTTGCATGTGTGCTGCAAGCCTTTTACATGGAATCTCGGCAAGAACAACGCTTCGCAGCAGATTTCCCAGGTTGAAGGCGAACTCGACGTTCTCGACTTAAGTAGAACCCAGTTCGCCAGCGCAGACGCGTACACCTGCTTTTCGTTGCTCCTCCAAGAAAGGCAGGATGATAGTCTTGTAGGTTTCTTTTTTGCACTCGTGTACGTTGTGCAGCGACTCTGCATATGCATCGCTCTTACCTGCCGTGTCGAACTCGTGTGCAGGGTTAAAAACGACCCAACCTTTCATCGACACTGAGAACAAGCAAACAGTAAACATGCAATTTTGGCAGCACGTCTCCCCGATTTTAGAAATGAATACTACATTGTATATTGCAAGCTGACGTACTCTTCAAAGAAGTTGCGTCTTTGTATCTCTCAGGGTATATCGCACGTAGAATGTATTCTGGTACCGGTGACTCCTTATCCTCGTCCTTTTCTGCAGTCTCCGCGGCCTTTGCTGATGGAAATTCTCTCCGACACTGCTCGTTTTCAACTTGACTTTGCTGCGTGTCCATTGGAATATCGATGTAATCTGGCCGAGTGCTGTATTGCTTCCAGTGAAAATAATTTCACCTCCAGTACACGACTTCTGAACTTGAACCTGAGTGAGACTACTCTGGCTGAGACCACGAGCCTCCGACGCGATTTTTTCACTTTTTTAAGGATTTTTTTTATTTTTCTGTATTACACCGGAGGTGTATTACACGAGCTGCTTTCCATTGTTGTCTGTCGAGAATCGCGCGATCGGCCGCGCAGCGGCCGAAGCTCGTAACCTCTGGCAAGCCAGAGTAGGGTGAGACCAACGCAATGGACAAAAGTTGACACGTTGACATGACGATGAGAACTGCAGCATCCCTGACGTGAGACAGTTACAGTGGCTGTTCCCATTATGACGTGTTCCCATTATGACGCACTTCAGATTTTCATTACAAACTCCATATTCTAAGATGATATAATCTTCGATTTCGCAATAAATAGTACGAAGAGGTGCTAATTAGCCCCAATATGACCAATCAGAATTGTCCAATCGCGCGATATATAAAACTTGGGTGTAAATGATTTTTGTATACAAATGTAAATTCTCTTGCTGTCCAGTAAAATACTCGAAAAAATAGCGCGCGATTCCATGAAACAGCGTTCAAACGCGTGATATATTCGATATGACGGAACGGAGCTAGAAAAGGGCGGGTAACGAAAAAAACAATTGTTTACAGCGTGTTTCCCCCTGATTTTTGTCGATTCGAAGCTTGGTTTTGTATACACTGCATATATTATCTCCCAATGATATTCGAGTTGGCGTCGCGGACCCAGCGCGATATATAAAATATCCCCATTTATATATCATGGGATGGTCAAAATTTTCATTTGGGCACGACGTTTGGGTGCAAATCAAGATTTTCCGTATATTTATACACTAGCACCGAACGATCAGTTTGTTTCATAACAAATCTCATATTAAGGCGTTGCGTCATAATGGGAACAGCAGTATCGACCCTCCACCAATGCGCAGGGTTGTGGAAGCTCGAGATTTTAATATTTTTAAATTCGGTTTTTTGGGAACTCATCTTGACTGACAAGGTGACATCTCGACCGTTCGCGCGCGCATATCGAATTATCGAGCTCGTCCTGAGGAACGATCCAAAAAGTGCGTCATAATGGGAACAGCCACTGTAACTCCTAACAGAAACAGTCCCAGTATTGAGTATACTAGGCGGATCGATCTCAAAAAGAGATCTCCACTAGGCCATCTGACCGTAGGATCATGTGCGCGACAGTGCTTCGCTTTTTGCGTCCCAACATGCCATGCCATAACGCGTGGGTGGCGTCGCGGTGAATGTACGCGACTGCAGTGGCACTGTCATCGTTAGCGTCTGGCGATCGTGAGATCGGAGGTTCGTCTGTGTCGCCCGTTGGGATTCGCGCTTTGCTGCTGCTGATTAAGTAAGTAAGTAAGGTAATTTGGGCAGGTTCCAAATCAAGAAATCATAAGGAGCAGAGGTTAAAACGTTTTAACGATAGACCCCTCCCCGCCCAAACCCTCCTGCCACTCCCCACCACCCCCCTTGCCCCCCGCAACGATTACAGATTGATGTTACAGCCAGATGTTACTAGCAGTTGCTAACTCGTAACTGACGTGAGTTAGCAGTTACGAGGGAGAGAGGAGGAAGAGGCCAAGCGAATCGGGAATAGGTGACCATATTTCATTTCCTTAGCCACAAGAGCAGTATATATACAGTATATATATATTCCCAAGTTGGTTTTTGTGTTGCCAGCAACGTGTTCGAGCGGCTTTCCAAGCTGTCCAAGTAATAGCGGTACACAGTTGTAAGAATAGACATGCCTCTCGAAGTCATTGGAGCTGGTTTCGGCCGTACTGGCACAGATAGCCTGAAGATGGTGCGGAAGATTGAGTTACTCGATAAGTGTTCAGTTTGGAAGTTTCCCGCTCTGAGTTGTGCGAACCGGCCCCTCCTCAGGGTTTACTTAAGCTGGGCTACGGAGACTGTTATCACATGACCGAAGTTCCTGGGAAACCGGGACACGAAGTTCTCTGGCTGGAGGCAGCAGAGGGAAATCCCGACTGGGAACGTCTCTTCAAAGGTAGGCGTATGTTGTGGTTATTGTTCACGTCTGCATCAAACTTGGGCGTCGCGTTAGCCATTTCTAAGGAAATCCAGCGCGATGAGGAAATCTTGAAAGCGTAATGGTGCCACTGTACAAAATCATTTAGCATATGCGATACCTGAGCCTAGTTAGTGTCTGCTGCATGCTTGGGACTTTCAAAAAGCTCTGCAGATTGCTGTTGGGTAACTCAAGAAAGCCTGTAAATTTCCTTTCATATTTGCGACGCACAACGTCTGTTGCTGCAGGTTGTAAAGCAGCGGTTGACTTTCCAGCTTCGTCTTTCTACGAAGAACTTGCGGCACAATACCCCGACGCGAAGGTCATTGTGTCGACCCGAGACTTCGAAAAGTGGTGCGTTCATTCTTGACGCACTGGTGCCCGATTCGTTTTTACAAACCCAGTGCTGCTGGTTGGGTTATGCGGTCAACATGAGCGAGCGTTTCAATATCTCGTGCAACATCTTCTCT
This sequence comes from Cymbomonas tetramitiformis, assembly GCA_001247695.2. Taxonomy (NCBI): domain Eukaryota; kingdom Viridiplantae; phylum Chlorophyta; class Pyramimonadophyceae; order Pyramimonadales; family Pyramimonadaceae; genus Cymbomonas; species Cymbomonas tetramitiformis. The sequence continues at coordinate 19,164 of LGRX02020493.1, forward strand.
CATCTTC
>LGRX02020503.1:0-29211 GCA_001247695.2 Cymbomonas tetramitiformis
CCAAATCTGTCAGCGCTCCACATCATAATTCATATCCGTGACATAATGTTGTGTGCATCGTGATGTGGCGCTTTGGAGTTCGATCAAGTTTTATCGACGGACTCCAAATCTGTCAGCGCTCCACATCATAATTTATATCGGTGACATAATGTTATGTGCATCTTGATGTGGCGCTTTGGAGTACGATCAAGTTTTATCGACGGACTCCAAATCTGTCAGCGCTCCACATCATAATTTATATCGGTGACATAATGTTGTGTGCATCGTGATGTGGCGCTTTGGAGTTCGATCAAGTTTTATCGACGGACTCCAAATCTGTCAGCGCTCCACATCATAATTTATATCCGTGACATAATGTTGTGTGCATCGTGATGTGGCGCTTTGGAGTTCGATCAAGTTTTATCGACGGACTCCAAATCTGTTAGGGTTCCACAGCCAAATATTTTTGCGTGGGATATTTGTATGTGCATCGTGATGTGGCGCTTTGGAGTTCTGGACGGACTTGAAGGCCCAAGACTCCGCCTTTACTTAATTGACTTATGCTCCTGAAACCTAAGAGTAAGTAGCACGTTAACACCTTGCCCCAGAAACATGGGGGCGAACCGTGGAGCAAAGGCTGTCAGCAAAGCTCTTTTGAAGAAGAAAGAAGAGAATGTAGTGAAATGTGTGGTCCGCGATTGTGCGGTCCCGAAAACTATTGCACCGAAGATCCAATGCAAGACGTGCCAGGGCTACTTTCATTTCGCGTGTTCTAGCGATCAGGAGGTTGGAGTAAAATGCAAGCAGTGTGGTCCTCGGCCTGGGAAGTGCGTTTATTGCAAGAAAAGCGCGACCATTATGACTTGTAGTGTTTGTGAAGGTGGTTTCCATCCTTCATGTCAGCGAAGATTCGGGACTGCCGATTGTGGTATGCTCACAATGCAAAAGAACTGTGGGCGCAAGGAGTGCGAGCAGCAATCAGAGTGTACTGCTGCTGAAGTGGAGGAAGATGCCACCGAGGCCACCGTTGCAACGCTGGCCTCAATTCACGCTCCCCGCGCGTTGCGGGGCTTCGCCAAGGAAGCGCAGAGTTCTCGAAGAAAGTCCTTGGACTGGCCTACTAGCGCGCCGAAGACCGGCGACGCTGGTGAGCACATTTTTCAAAGTGGTCCAATAATTGACCTTGTAATGAGTTTTTAGTTATATTTATGTTTCTCGTCCTACTTGTGTAAACGTGCTTGGTTTTGGTGTTGTATGAATTAGGTGGGCTCGCCTCCGCCCTCGCCCCCACCGCCAGCACCTGAAGAGTGCTGCTTCATCTGCGAGAAGGATGATGGACGTGGAGTGCACAGGTGCTCGCACTGCGGTGCGAGCTACCACAACGTGTGCCTTTTAGGCAAAGGCATTGAAGAGGTGAGCAACTGTGGTAGGCCGGAGTGCATGGCGAAGCGCACGGTCTACCCAACCTCGCAAGCGGAGAAAGACGCTCTGGCAAAAAAAGGTGCCCTGCTGCTGGAAGGCGCGTTCGAGCAGAGTTTGCCGTTGCTTGCGGTGCCGTCGGCGTCGGCTCCCCGGCCCCTTGTTGAAGCGGCCACACCCGAGGGCGTTCGGGGGGGTGTAGAGGAGCCGTCGGGAGGGGCGGAGCAACCCGCGCATGCTCCCGCCCCCACCAGCACGGAGGTGCCCGCACCCGACACCGCAGGGCTGGTAGTGAACGCGCCGTCGGGAGGGACGGCTCAACCCGCGGATGCTCCCGCCCCCACGAGCACGGAGGTGCCCGCACCCAAGACCGCGGGGGTGGTACCGGACGCGCCGTCGGGATCGGCGGAGGAACCCGCGGACACTCCGGCACCTCCCTTGTCCATGCTCTCGGAGTTCTCGGCATCGGCTCCCCCACCCCTTGAAGCGGCCACACTCGAGGTCGTTGAGGGGGGTGTAGACGCGCCGTCGGGAGGGACGGCTCAACCCGCGGATGCTCCCGCCCCCACGAGCACGGAGGTGCCCGCACCCAAGACCGCGGGGGTGGTACCGGACGCGCCGTCGGGATCGGCGGAGGAACCCGCGGACACTCCGGCACCTCCTTGTCCATGCTCTCGGAGTTCTCGGCATCGGCTCCCCCACCCCTTGAAGCGGCCACACTCGAGGTCGTTGAGGGGGGTGTAGAGGAGCCGTCGGGAGGGACGGCTCAACCCGCGGATGCTCCCGCCCCCACGAGCACGGAGGTGCCCGCACCCGAGACCGCGGGGGTGGTACCGGACGCGCCGTTGGGATGGGAGCAACCCGCGGACACTCCGGCACCACCGGCCTTGCCCTCGGTTGCGGAGCCGTGGGCATCGGCGGCCCCGCCCCTTGTTGAAGCGGGAGCGGCGGAGCAACCCACGAACACTCCCGCACAGGCATTGCCCGTAGGTGGCCCGGGTAAGCGGAAGCCCAGTCTGTGGAAGGACCTGGATCTGCCGCAACGTGTTCACGAGTACAACAAGTACATTAACTATAGGCCGCGGTATGTGTATGGCGACGGCTTTGGTGAGAAGGAGGGATACGCCGAGAAATCGAACGAGAAATTCTCGTACGGCGGAGTGGTGTTTCACCAGGGTCACTCGGGGGGGTATGTGGTAGGCTCAATCCTGCACATAAAGAATAAAGGGTGGTTTGTCCATTGCGGGGGGCCAATCGATGGGCCGAACGCCGACCCGGAGATGTTTCACACCTTCCGCATGAACAAGCTGAACGTGGGCGTAACGGACAAAGCCCGAGGGGAGGCTTACTTCCGTGACAATGAGAAGATCGACCAAGTGTTCCAGGTCCTCAGGAAGTTTGTGCCACAACAGATTGCGGTGGAAAAAGCGAAGGGCTTGCAGGAGGGCGTGTCGGTGACGGCCCCGTTGAGGCAGGTGAATAGTGCGGACCGGGTGGAGTTAGGAGCGAGCGTTACCCGTGACGACTACCTCTTCGTGGACAAGGACGCGGCATCGGTTGCCCCTAGCCGTGGTGGCGCGGGTTCCGAGGGGGATACGGTCACAGAGGATGCACCGCCTGAGATAATTGCGTCTAAAGGGGCCTCAAGAAGGAAGCGCATGAGGTCGGATTTGGCTGACGGCTACACCTTGCAGAAGTGGGAACTTGCCGCGCCTGCGCACCTGGCCGTTCCACACCGAAGGGGGAGCCAAGCACCGAGCGACGTGTCGGGTAGGGCACTTGATGTTGGCACGGGGAAAGGCACGGGGAAAGCTGGAGGTGGTCGTTCTCGAGGCCGGAGGTCAAGTGTCGGCAGTGGGGTGCTGTCACTATCACAGGCGGCGCAGGTGGAGGTAGAGGAAGGAAGAAGTGGACCTGTGCAGGTGGGCGTGACGAGTGAACAGTTGGAGGAGCTGTTGAGGAAGCAGGGAGAGGAGTTTGGTCGGAGTTTGGAAGCGTTGGAGCAGAGACAGCAGAGCGCACTGGACCGGCGCTTAGAGCTGGAGCGCGCTAGTTTGGAGACGCTCGTGCCGCAAGTGCCGGCCTCCGAGGAACCGCAACCGGCACCTACGGCGTCGGCGACGCCCACGGCGGAGCAAGGGACGGAGGGTGAGATCTCAAGTCCGGAAGCAGTTCGTCAGGGCGTCCCGCAGGCCCAGCAGCAGGAGGAACTCCTCCTGGCCCAGCAACTGCAGCAACTCCCACAGTCCCAATCTCAGGTTCATCAGGTGCTGCAGCCCCAGCAGTTTCAGCAGGTGCTGCCGCCTCAGCAGCTTCAACAGGCGCAGCAGCCCTTGCAGCTGCAGCAACTCCCACAGCCCCTGTCTCAGCTTCAACAGGTGCTGCCGCCTCAGCAGCTTCAACAGGCGCAGCAGCCCTTGCAGCTGCAGCAACTCCCGCAGCCCCGGTCTCAGCTTCAACAGGTGCTGCCGCCCCAGCAGCTTCAACAGCCGCAGCAGCCCCTGCAGCTGCAGCAACTCCCGCAGCCCCAGTCTCACCTTCTACAGGTGCTGCCGCCCCAGCAGCTTCAACAGCCGCAGCAGCCCCTGCAGCTGCAGCAACTCCCGCAGCCCCAGTCTCAGCTTCAACAGGTGCAGCTACCCCAGCAGCTTCAACCGATGCAGCATCTCCAGCAGCTTCAACCGGTGCTGCAGCCCCAGCAGCTTCAACCGGTGCAGCAGCCTCAGCAGCTTCAACAGCTGCAACAACTCCAGCAATCAGCAATCCAACTCCAGCAGCAGCTCTCGCAGCTTCAGCAATCCTACCAGCTGCAACCACAATTGCTCGCGCAACCCCAGCTATTCGCGCAACCCCAGCTATTCGCGCAACCACCGCAACTCCTCGCGCAACCCCAGCTGCTCGCGCAACCGCAGTTGCTCGCCCAACCACAGCAGCTCGCCCAACCAGCACAGCAGCTTTTCACCCTGACCGCGGATCAATTGCAGGACCTTGCTCGTGGGGCTTCACGCTCACGTGTTTCCTTGGAAGAGCTGTTCGACAGGCGCTAGCTTAGAAATCGTTTGCCTAACTAAAAGTGCTATTTGAGCTGTCCCGAGAGCCGCATCTTGGTGCTTCGTGCTACAGTAAGCTGCAATTTTTGCATAACTCTAATAATCTGACACTACGGTCATCATGTCACTTGCAAGTATTCATACATTAGATTGTGTATGAACATTGGAATATAAGCATGGAAATGCACTTGCATATTGAATTGCTCTTTATTTTCAAAACATCGCCCGTGTGCATGACACGGCAACCATCCTAATATTTGCAGTGAACAAATTGGTCCCGCGCGGCTCCTGCAAAACCCAAAATATCAAAATATTGCATTATTTTGTTTCTACGAACCTTCTCCAATGTTCTCCAAAAATATTAAATCATATAATATCATTTCCCGCTTGTTATTGGCCTTGTAGCAACACATTCATATGCCGCGCATGCATGCCAAGTGCAAAATTCGATTACCTGCTGTTTGCAGTGACCAAAATGGCCCCGCACAAAACCCTAAACGTCAAAATTTTATATTTTTGAGTTTGTCCAAACCTTCTCCAAACTTCTCCAAAAATATCAAACCATGTAATATCACCATTTCCCGAAATTGTGCACTTTATAGCGGACCCCGCATACGCCGAACCCCCTCTCACAACTAATATTTCACCCACACCACCCCGCCAGCAACCCTAAAACCCTAAAATATTGGATATGCAACTTTTTACTGCCTTCTACTATCATGTTGCACCTTCCCAAACCTTGTAATGGCCTTTTATAAACTTATTAATGTGTCGCGCAAGCATTCCATGTGCACAACTTGATTCCCTGGTATTTGCAGTAAACGAAATGGCCCCGCACGGCTACTCCAAAACCCGAAATGTCAAAATTTTACATTTTTGAGTTTGTCCAAACCTTCTCCAAACTTCTCCAACCTTCTAACACTTCTAAATGTCATTTTTTCGAAAAATCGCCAAATTATGCATAAACGTACCACCCACGCATGCCACATGCCCATATGCGTTTGATAGCTCATTATATCGGTCTCGGAGTCCACAATAAGCACGTGAATTTTTATTGCAAGGCGCTTTATATTCCGATAGATAGATACCCAAACCCAAACCCTAGTGTAAATATAGTCAAAATGTTTTTGATTCCATCCGCTTATTAGGGGTTAAAAGTGTCAAAGTGTCCTTAAAAGTGTCAAAAGTGTCCTTAAACGTGTCAAAGTGTCCTTCACCCATAACCTGCTATGTGTTGCGATATCACAACAAACACTCAAACTTGATTTTCTCAGCGGGAAATTAGTCAAATTTGCTTTTGAAGACAGTTCTGAAAAGTTCTCAATCAGCCGCATGCAACCATTTACCCGAGCGCAGCTAAATTATTTCAATGCTCGAAGTATTTACCGAGACGTACTCGATTTCAACTACAAAATAACGCGTCACGCGTAGGGCAGTCACAAAATAGTGTTATATCACCCGGTTTTATTTTTTGGGGTATGTTCGGGTACCTGTGCATTTCGCTGCATATATGCAATATTTCTTGCGGAAACATGTCAAATAAAGTCATCATGTGAGAGGTATCGATTGACCCGACAGTTTGATACGAACATCCACCATCTTGTTCATTATATCCACTTATATATGCACATATTGCCCTTTGGGTCAAACGCCCTTTGGGTCAAAAATGACCCAAACACCGGCTTACGGTAACAAGTAGCCCTGACAACATGTATAGTACTTGGTGAGATTGTTATTTGAGGTCTAGGGTCAGAATTAGGGCTTCAACTGTCAAAAAAACACGTGAGTCCATTAAATGTTTCGTTGAAATTCACGTCGTTGATAGTCCGTGTCATCCAATTTGAACGCCATCATGCAACCTGCCTTGAACGGACCTTTCCGACACTATTTTCAAAAATGAATTCAGGCAGGAATTCACGTAGTTATCGCGAGAAACTTCTAATTTTCAAAGATCAAAAATTCCGTTCGCAGCTTAGGGGTTAAAAGTGTCAAGTGTCCTTAAAAGGGTCAAAGTGTCTTTAAAAGGGTCCGCCGACCCTTTTAAGGACATGTCCCTATCTTTTGCTCGACTTTGCTTGATGAAGACTTACTCCGATGCAAATTCTGATACACCCTTGATCGGGCATCTCGCAAAGTTTTCAGTGAAGACTGTTTAAAACATTTCATTAGAGGTGCCACGTGTCACCTAGGTACAGTTATTTTTAATGGTCATCGCGGGCGGAGGACCAACACTTTTTTGTATCCTTTTGCAAACCAATATACTCAAATCATGCGCTTTGAACACAACCCTCGGGTAATAAGGGGGGGAATCCCACATGAGAATAAATTGTTCACAAATATTATTTAAACACCTGTATGGGATGCAAAGAGCGCGTTCTAGCCAACCAAATAGGAGGGGTTGCACGCCGTTCCTTGAGGGAGGACCATGCACTTGAATAGTAGCCATCTGCTGTACGTGCGTCTTGTCCGAACCTTTGGTCCACGCGGGGTACACTCCTACCCAAGGACCAGCGAGCATCTGCGATTACTCGATCACCAGGGCGGTTATTTTTTAGGGCCGTGTCCAGGTCTTAGGCCATACATTCGGGATTGAACTCGAAGGCTCCCATTTCTCCCCCAAGTGCATCATAGGGCGTATAGCCTGTGGACCCGAAGATTCCGTCCCTGTTGTGTCTGGAAAAGTATGGATTGTCGTGAGGGTTGGGGCGTACATTAATGAGCGATTCCCGCGTGGACCCCAAAGGCAGCGTGCAAGGCCGGCCTGACTCCCGCGGCAGAAGTATCCAGTGGTTCTGCACCAACGAATTTCTGATGCCCTCGTCCGCAGTACTGGAATACCTCTTCAGCAGCAGTGCCATCTCGGTCGCGAGGTCGAAGATGCATATCTCCCATTTGTGGGCGATGTCTGATTGTGGAAGCCCGCGCATTTGCCTTCAAGCTCGGCCGAGCTGTGTGAGTCCGTTTCCTGGGTGCCCGTAACTTCAGCATCATACATCAAACAGCCTGTTTGGCCACATCCCATTTCAGCGCTTCCTAAGACGAGATGATGGCCATGCTCAGCACGGGAGTACGCATTTTGTGTGTTGCCAAAGCTCTCCTCCGACGTGAGGTTGCAGTTCTGCGTGGGTGGGCTGTACTAGTCGCAGTCTGGATTGAAGGGGGTAGTAGGTGGTGTCCACTTTGAGCACGGTAATCCGCAGCCATTGGTGTGTGTGTGTGTGTGTATTTGTTTGGCCTGCCTGCTAAAGTCGGCTCCTCTCTACTAGGTCGCCTTTCCTTCTGCGATCCACATGGCGGCGGTCTCGTACGTCGTAGCTGTCATCGCAGCCGCATGTATGGCTTATGCTTGTATATTACTAGGCGCTGTCGATCACAAATATGCGATATCCACTAGGCGTCGATCTTTTTGGACAGCACGATGAATTACCATGCGATGTTAACATGGATATCGCCAATACATCATATGACTGCAGGATCATGTGCGTGACAGTGCTTTGCTTTTTGCTTCCCAGCATGCCATGCCATAACGCGTGGGTGGCGTCGTGGTACATACACGCGACTGTTGTGGCACTGTCATCGTTAGCGTCTGGCGATCGTGAGATGGAACATTCGACTGTATCACCCGTTGGGATTCGAGCTTTGCTGCTGCTGCTGCTGCTGATTGACTTAGTAAGTAAGGTAATTTACTTCATGCCAAGACGATAAAGGTCAGAGGTTCTCCGGAACTTCTCCTTGTTCCAGGGTAATCTCCTCCACCTGTATGTCTCTCGCCGGGTCTATGGGGCCTACTATACGGAACTCTCTATAGTCGCCCCAGTGTTGTCTCTCCGCAAGGATACTTGTGTCGGTAGCTCCTTATTCCGCCGCCGGTTGGTCCGGATGGTCTCCTTCGTCGGTTGCGGGTATGGGGGGGGTGGGGGGCTCCTGTGAATACCTTCATGGTCTCTACGGTATTCTCCACCACCCTGTTCGGCCTTTACTTAAGTTGGGCGGGTGTTTTGCCCCACACCATCTTTTAAGTCTTAAGTAATTGTGTATACAATATGGGCGGTCAATAGGCTGACCGTGACGGGAGGGTGGTATCCCTCATCGGCTTCCGCCTGGACCAGGTCCATTACCCTCATTTCGTGGTTCCATATACAGTGCCCATAGTATTCCTGCCCCGAGTTCTTCCGCTGTTGATGAGTCCGTGTGCCACGTGTCGCCGTCGTCTTTCGTGAGTGTCGTTCCTTGCCTGCTGCCGCTTGCCCTAGGTCGTATGAGTGTATATGACCAGTTGTGGTTCTGTTAATCACATCGGCGGGGAGGATTTGTGGGCCCTCCTCACACATGCCCGTGCCAAGAGGGGGGCGGGATTCTGACGGGTCCCCTCCTGGGCTTCCGCCTCGGCTTCCTTCTTCCGTGTCCTCTTTCCTCGGGTGTGGGCATCTATGTGTTGCTTCCCGTTGACGGTGCGGCCGCGGCCGGCTCGAGTGGTCATATCGGGTCTTGACGGTGCCCCTGCTGCATGTTCTGGTTCTCTGGCCTCAACCCGAGTTCCGCTTTCTCCAGTGTGATCTTCCTCCCCGAATGTGTAGGGAGAGTCTTGGCCTTGTCATTACAAAGCCTTCACTCACCAGCAAGGTCTCCGTTGTCACGGGCCTCATGGCCCTCCTGTAGGTGGCAAACGTTTCTGCTTCGCTGCCCCGTGGGTGCCAGGCCGTGGGCGCAAATCTATGTGGTGCACCGCTGCGTGGTGCATATCCGGCAATAATTATACTTATAAATTTCATGAAGTTGCAACAAAATATCAAAACATGATACCAACGAATCGAATTTGCATTTGCTGGCCTTCTTCATTATGACTTCTTATAGAACATAAATGGAGTTTACAGTCAAACTTACATCTTGTAGAAGCGCTTCTGAGAGAGAATGGTCATCTTGAGGTTGCTCGATGTAACGAACCCATCCGTCTACCACGCAACGTCCTCGGATCCCTGGAGCAAGTTGCGGAATGAACCTGCAAACAACACATGCAACATGTCATAATGCACTTTTCCAATTATTCTCTCTAAACTCACCCGTGTGGGCAATCCAACAATTAACTCCTATCGATAACACAACGTGCTTGTGCTGTCAGTGTGTATAATTGGCACACAAATCTTGACACTCGGGCGCCTTTGGGAAACATTTTAAGGGGCTAGATTTTAATCTCCCATTCTCATCTGACTTTGGATGTGAGGCAAGTGACTAACACTAAGAGCAACAGGATCAAAACCCGATCCAAAATGTGACTTTCTTTTAATAATTATACCAGATTGCGCACCTTCCGCGCATGAAAGTAGGGTATTGTTGGAAAGATCTTTCCAAGCCGGATACGACATCACAGTGTTAACCTCACGCGTCCCGGATGGTGCGCATATATTAATATTCATGAACAAACCACTTTTGGGTTGGATAGTTATCCAGGTTTTCATCGAGTTACAAGTATTAACAAAATTCATCGGTCACTTATTCACGATGAAAACGTTAGATTTTTATCATCGGACCCCTATAAACGTTGCCGAAGGCGCCCGAGCACAGCATAGTGTATGTCAAACTTGGTCACCATTGAAACAGAAAGCAAAGGGTTGTCTGTGGAAGTCCACCGTTGCACATTATCATGCTTACACAATCTCAGTCTAGCCTTGCACTACATTGTATGTTGGGATCCAAACGATTTTGTGATTCATTTGAACAGTTGAGAAGAGCTATATTTAATATGAGTTTAGTTATGAACTCATCAGTGGTAACTATGAGAAAGTATTGGATATCATAATGCATTCAAGCTAAGTTACTTAATGATCCTCTTAATAAGTAAATGAGGGGTGTGCAACTATGGCTCAGCAATGAGCAACATTGTCAAGTAATATACATAGCTTAGTCCGTCTTAAGGTGTGCCCACGTGTCACTTCTGTGGAACTGAGCGGGCCGCTGTCTTGCTCTGTATATTGAGTTGACATAAGTTTATTGCCCCCCGCTATGTTTAAGTTATGATATAGTAAGTCTCAGTTTATACAAGAGAACCACAAGTTAAAACTGCATGCCATCATATAAACATACGAATTAATTGTTTTGGCATAGCTCAGACTAGTTTCGTTACCTGCCTGGAACTCGTCAGTGAGAAATAATCACTGTGTGGGCCCGGTTACCACATATAGTCCTACTAATTCAATCAAATCAAATCAAATCAAAGATACTCAACGGCTCGGAATCCAAAACTCATAATGACAGAGGTAAAAAACCGTGACAATAAGAAATCACAATCAACATCAGGAATATACTGCCACTCAAAAGAAATCGCAACAACCATCAGGAATATACCGCCACTCATAAGAAAGATAACAAAACCCAGAATAGAGAAACATACAAAAACCATTCAGCGATAATCACAACGTCAGAGACTTCATCTTCAGCATTAAGCATTTAAGTCTGCCCCAATAATCCAGGGGAAACTTCGCCGCCATAGCTGACAAACCCCGGCTCAACCATCCATCGGGATAATCTTGTCGACGCAACTCACGCCAAAGCTGCAAAAGAGCCACCGACATCCTGTCCTCATCAGTGTGCGCAAGCATTCAAGAAAGTACTGAAACCAGGGTACTAACTTTCCTACTTTCCGGGCAAGCTGAGCCCCAATGAACAAAAGGAATGGTGTGACGCTCATCAAAAAGCTGAATACTACCACGTTTCTCATTCTGCATCATTTGTCGGAGACAGATACGACCATCCTGCACGAGAACTTCCATACCACAATATTCCAGAGCGTCAGGCAAATCAGAATCAGAACCCGCCACCTCAGTTTGTAATACCCGCATCCCAGGAGGATAACAGTTGTTACGATAGCGGCGCAAAACCCGTCCAATTCTCTGCCACTCTCGATCAGTACCCGTCCGCGTGCAAACCATCGCCAAACCGCCATCAGCATGTCGCACTGCTGACAAATACCGGCGATCCGCACGAACACTCTGCGTAGATTCCCGTTCACCGTAAGCACATACACAAAGTGCTTGGCCCGGACTGTCACAACCACCCATTCCAGCACCTCGTGTTTGACGAACCAACTGCCCAGCAATCCAGACATAATTGTTAGTTAAAGAAAGTAAAAGTGCACGAATAAGTTTATTCTTCGTGAAACGTACAGCAGTCTTCAAAGGAATTCCACACACATACCACTGCACCCCGCGGCTACCACGCGCATTAACCAGAACGGAATTCTTCCCAGACTTAGCGCACACGGCTTCCACGATATAAATAACAGCACGTTCACAACCACGGTGTTCCAGAGTAGAAAATCGATCCTTCACGTCAAAACTAAACAAACAAATAACGCGAGCTCCCTGAGCTTTCTCGTTAAAACGCTTCACATGTCACAAACCACGGCTTATCGTGTACCTCAGCCGGGTTGTGACACTTGCTGTAGCAGTCTCTGTGACGAACATATGACACGCGCTGTACGGTACGCGTGAGGAGTTATGACAGTGAAGAGATACGGAAAGATAAGCGGGTGTTACACTTGTTAAGAGAGAGTGAGAATAAGTAGGGCGGCGTGGAAGAGTGAGGCAGACGCTCATTTTTGTTTTGCCTTCGTAACAGTGATTCCGAAAATAGCCAGGACTCGCTTAAGACCGCGAAAACAGCAGTGTTATGAGATAATTTATAAGATACAGTATTCTTCTGCTTGTAAAGATATACATTTGTGGACTTGCTCTTGTGCGATAGCGTCAGAACTGTAATTAACAGTCTTTTTCAAAACAAAAATGTGCCATATTACAGACATGTCGTCTGTAATGCTGAGAGTTCAACAGCAGTCCTGAAGAACGAGACCTCTGAATGGTGATGCCAGGGACGGATTTATCCGTACTGGTAAGCCTTGGAAGAGGTTGAGGGAAGCAGGCTGTTGCGGCACTCGAAGTTCACCAGTCTTGCAAAGTACAGCGACAGCGATCAGAGCGGAACCGGTTGCCAATTGTACACCATGACTGCAGCGTTGAGAATTATGTGCTGGGCTATTTCGGGGAGTGACATCCTGCTGGAGCAAAGCACCAGACGGTAAAGCCAGGGACGGATTCATCCGTACTGGTACGCCTGAAGGCGTAGAGCGAAACAGGACTGTCAGTGGACACTATCACGACAGCATTCTTTGTAGCCACTTGACCCATGCTGGCGTTCTGCTGATTTACTGAGTGGACCAGAGACACTGAGGGCTGAGGCAACCTTGCTGGACATCTAGAAGAGCCAGTATAAGACAGGGTCAGGTCACAGACGAAACCTTGCTCACCAGTCACGGACGAGACTATCCTGGCAGTGATTGCTACTTAGAGCAAAGCACTGAAAGGTGAAGCCAGGGACGGATTCATCCGTACTGGTAAGCTTGGAAGTGTGGAGTGAAAAGAGCCTTCATACCAGTATCTCTTCTCCACCGGGAAGATAGCAACGGAATCCAGTACTGACCGTCAGAAGCAACAAAGGGCAGAGAGGCGTGCCCAGAGAGCGATACGGGTGAGCCAGCACTTCACAGAGTTGGAAGGAGAGGAAGGGGCTGCCAGTGGCCAGCCTGAGGCCCAAGCACCAGTACAACCTCAAGCCCAGGCCCAAGAGCCGTTGGTAATCTTCGAGGAAGACATGGAGTACACTGACTCCGCGCGCATCAACCTTGGTACGCTGCCCATCTACACGGGCACCAAGGAAGAAGATCGTCCCAAGTTCCTGAGGGAGTTCGCCGACATGTGCGAGAATTTCGTACGGCAGCACAACGCCAACGTCAGAAGGAGGCTCAGGTCCGGGGCTGGCACGCTCACCGATGCACAGATGAAGACCCTGAGAGAGACTCCCCCTGACTTTGAGTATCTGTGGGACATCATCCCTGCGTGTCTAGCTGGCGAGAATTCGCAAACTCTCAGCTGGTGGCGTGAGAACTATGAAAAAGGGGGTGTAGTGGCCTCCAACATGGACCGAGTCCTCAAGGACACTAGTGAACATGGCCCACTCGAGGGTACCATCCCATGTGCTAGGCCCCCTTTTAATGAGATGAACACTGGCACCACGTGGGTGATAGCGAGGCCAGTGACGAACCAAGACGCCCAAGGGGAGGTTTCCAACGACTATCTAACTGATGGAACCTCGCTGAAAGGCTTGACGGGACATGATGGCACCCGTGATACCCAGTACTTCTACGCGCTCAGGGGTTTCATCGCTGCCCTTGACAAGAAGTTCATGATGAAAGGGACGCAAGAGAAAGTGGATCTGTTGACACAGAAGCCACAGGAGGTGGGGCAGGATGGGCTGACATACATGAAGATGTGTCAACGCAGGGAAATGCAGCTTAACACTGGGAAGGTGTTGAGCGACGAAGAGCTGCGTACCTTCATCGAGGACTGCGTGGAAAACCTGCGCATCAAGGTCTTCCAGACGCGGGTGAAGGAGCAACTGAGGGCACAGTTCCCGCCACCCAATCGGGTGACCTGGAAGGACCTGGAGTCCATCATCGAGGTTCAAGACAAGCTCAAGGGCGATGCAGAGTCTTGGATCCTCACCTTCCTTCAGGAGATCACCAGGCGGTGCGGCTGCCAGTACTCCACCTGGGAGGCGCGTCAACATGGCCTTGACCTCAAGGCGATAAAGAACTCGATCAAGAAGATTGAGTCCGCTGGGGAAGGGCAGTCATGCGAACTGGAGAGCAGCAAGAAGGCGGAGACACCACCTTCTAAGAAGATGAAGAAGGAGGTGAATGTTGCCGAAAGAGCTAAGAAGACCTCCTACAACAAGACGCCGCCGCCAGCAGAGGGCGTTCGTACGAACGACAAGCCCAAGTGCTTACGCTGCTTTGGAGGGGGCTGGCATGAGTCCGATCCCGAGCAGTGCAGGAGCGGCTACAAACACGTCAAGATGCCTGCTGGGTTCCACGAGAGCAGACTTGGTTCCAGCAAGTGGTGGGACGCGGAGAATGCCGCCCTGCGCATGTACAATTTGAAGAACCGCTTCAAGAACTCTGACTGGGGCATCCTGGTGACGGACTGGCAGCAGCTGTCCAACGACGAGAAAGACAAGTACAGAGCCAAACAGGCACCGGAGGACAAGCAGAAGGGCGCCACTGGCAACCCTGAGGCGTTGAAGGCAGAGTACCAGGGCATGGTGGCTGCTAGGAAGACGGCCAGTCGTGCGGGCAGTGTGAAGTCGCAGGTGCTGTCCGAGGATGAGGGCTCCGACGAGGAGCCAGTCGCAGCGCGCGTCGCGGAGAGGGAGACGCACATCATCGATGCACGCGCGCACCACCATGGCAGCGCAGGGGTAGGAGCGTCGTCTGGCCCTCCAACCGAGTTACTCTCAGCTATGGCCGAGGAGATGGGCGAAGAGGAGCTCTCGAGCGCCCTCAACACCTTGGGTTTGGGGGCACTCCCCGAGACGCTGTGCAAGAGTGCGGAGTCTGAGCTCACGGCGGCTCCAGCAGTAGCCCTGGGAAGTACCCAACGCATGAGGGGCTTCCCAGTAAAGACACCCGAGGAGTACGAGGCAGACGCACAGGTGCCCATGGCGCCTGCGGCGGACGAGATGCAGAGGAAGGTGCAGCTCATGGCCTCCGTGATCAAGAGTATGGGAGCAGCTTTCCGTAAGCTAGCTGCTGGACTCGTGGCAGAGGGTCGCATAACAGCTCCAAGGGGTGTGGAGACCTTGGTGGAACTGGCTGAGAGCAACCAGCTCCCCGTGCCGACAGCCTCAGCAGCAGACTGCCAGGACATTAGCGACGAGGGTGACGACTGCCCGGGCATGGAGTCGGGCGACGACAGCGACGATGATGACGATTGCCCGGGCATGGAGTCGGGCGACGACAGTGACGAAGAAGAGGTTCCTCTGGACGAGATGCCGGAGGACACGGTGGAGCAGCCCAGGAAGGGGAGGACTGCGGTGCATGTAACTGCTGCAGCGGCCACTGTCCAGGAGAGCTACGGGGTGAGAGACTTCAGCGAGAGGGGCGAGCTGCACGCAGGGACCATGGAGGCCAAGGCATACGAGCTATTGAAGAAGAGGATGCTCAGTGGCCTTACAGAGGAGCAGCTCACCGCCATGGCGCAGGTCCAGCCTGTATGCAAGCTCTTGAACGAGTCTTTGGCACAAGGGATGGCTCTGATGGCCTCTGGGGGCCTGCTCATGTTGTACAAAGCGCTTCTTCTGGACACTGGAGCCAACTGCAACATCATCCCCATCAGGACAGTCAACAGGTTGGGCTTGACCATCTTTGATGCGGAGACGGGGGCCAGGGTGGCTAGATGTGACGGCAGCCCTGCAGAATTCACCAAGTACTGCTACGTGGATGTGGTCCTCGCCGCGGGCACGCCGTACATGACGCTGCATCGGCTCCATGCCTTTGTCACGTACACCAACGACACTACGTGGGATTTCTTGGTGGGCACGGGACCCCTGAAGAACGCACTCAAGCTGACCATCGACCTCTACCGAGGCATTGCCACTTCTGAGGCCGCGGTGTCACTGGGCATGAGGGAGAAGGTCACGCTGCCGTTGATCGAGTTGACGCCGCCCGTTGATGCAAGGAGCAAGCGGAACGAAGACCCGAGAGTGTGCCTGGCGACTGAGATCTTCGACGTCGATGCTACGGCAGCGCGCACTCTTGCCCCCGCTTTTGAGGGCTGCGCTCTACCACCACGTGAAGCGGTGTCTCTGGACACAAGGGGAGAAGACCGTCTGGCCCTCGCAGGGGAAAGGTGTGCGCCTGCACCTTGTGCATTCTCGCGAAACCACCCCGAGCTAATGGACAGCCGGGCATCATGGCTAGAGGAGATGAGACTGAGAAGGTTCAACTCGGAGGAGAGGGAGAGGCTCGAGGCGCGTTGCCAGTTCATGGTGGAGGCGGGCTTCTTGAAACCCAGCTCGATGATGCAAGTCGAACTCACTGGGCGGGTCAGCTTACACGCCGAGAGCGCAACGTACGAACCTCCGGTGCCTGGGACGTCCTTAACAGACCAGATGTTGGGCATGCTACAAGCGTCATCACGCAGCCAACGGGAAGCCAATGTGGCGACCAGAAGTGAGTGGTCCAGTGTTGAAGAGCCAGCTGGGAGGGGGTCCGTCATGCCAGCCAGCCTGACCACGACGCAGACGGACCCTCGCTATCCAGACCTGACGCCGGAGCAAGAGGCCGAGAGCGAAGCTGACTTCAAGCTGGCCAGCGTGCAGCCATGGGTGGGCATGGCAGTGAACCCGTGGGATTACCAAGACAAGGAGAGCAGCTGGTCTCAGCAGCGCCTATACATCGACCGCACGGGCTATGCTCGTCTGTGCACACTCTGCGAAGAGGGCGATGGAAGTGGTGTGGACGCAGGATTTGTGCAGGTCAAGTTCTCGCGTTGTGGAGAATTCAAGACCATCTTGGAGACGGAGTTACTGTGGCCCGACTTTACGTTGGTGGATCAGAAGGTTGACAAGGAGACGAAGATACCCTCAGAGTCCTGGACCACAAGGGCGAGCGGCAGGAAGGACAACGACCAGGTCCCACTCCCTGACTGTGGTGCCCATAGGGAGGCTGGAAGGTACACGATGGCGAGTGTTCAGGAGACCCTCAACACCCATCAGATTTACCCAGGGGTCGTAACGGGCAAGCTCATGTGGGACAAGGTGGCGCGTCAGTTCTGCGTGCTCAGCGAGCACACTCGCGCCCAGTGGGATCTCATGGAGCGCATGGTACGTCACACCATGGAAGGTGCCGCCAACATGAGCCCCATGGGTAAGATGACTGGCGAGTTCCAGCTGCCTTTTTACTATGAGAAGGACCAGCGTTGGCAATACCAGCATCTGAAGTACGTGCAGCGAGTGGACATCGCTGACCTTCGGGCTCGTCTGAAGGTGAGGTATGATGAGGAGGTGGCTGGTGTGAAGGACCTGAATGTGAAGGTGGTCCCGCAGCTCACGCTGTCAGACGCAGCGGACAAGGTGGGGAAGTTCTACCCAGTGACAGATGGGGAAGGAGGCAGTGGCGAGGTGTTCAGCACGAACGCCGCTGCCGTGGAGTACCTACACCTGGGGGACAACGCTAGAGTGATGCTTGGTGCATGCAAGACAGAGGAACAAGCACATGACGCGCTGGACACTTATGGGGCCAGAAGGAACCCTCCAGTACGCACGCCCAAGACTCTCAGGACGCTGAGGACGGTCAGGGGAGATGAGGCAGGACCATCTGGCTCCGCACCGCCACCATCCTCAGCTACGCTTCGTCTGAGGCATCAAACCTGGCCCAATGGCGTCTTTGACCCTGCGATGTTAGAGTATCACACTTCAGTGTTCCAGGGCACCTACGAGCCAGAGTCGCCCACTCGCAGCGAGAACACAGCTGGGGAAGCCGACTGGCTGGATCTGGGAGGGATCTCAGAGTTCACGGCGCTGCACGGACAGACGGTCTTCCTCATCCAGTACCGTTGTTTCATGGGCGAAATCGAGTTCCAACTTGGGAAGCCCTTCGCGCAGCGAGGGAAGGGGGTGCACACGCAGCGACTCAGCAGCAAGACCCTGCACCAGTACTCCTCCTCCGCAGGGGTGGGACAACGGGGAGAGTTTCTGCCTCTGGGTGGGCAGTCGAAAGGCTGCACGGGAGGACTCCTCGGCACCATACAGAAACACATGGAGCATCTTGTTGATCGTACTCAACTCTTGGAGATAGCCAGAAGCCATTTGAGCGATGGCCCGCAGCAGGGCACCCTACGGGTGTTCAAAACCCGTGCCAACGCCCAGTCCAAGGCCGTCTACTACCTCTTCGAGGACCATCGCTATTACCGTGAGCGAGGACCCAGCGAGATGGCGTTCACCTTGGAGTACCTTTCCTCAGGGACGCGCAAGTTCGACTGCTGTAGCTGGGAGACCTGGAACAAGGTGACAGTAATGCATCGGGAGCCATTGTCTGCGTTCACATCCTCGGTGGGCCCTGCGTTGCTGGCCGAGGCACGTCGGGCAGAGGTGCAGGTGCGCCTGCGCAACGACTTCATGAGGTGCTTGGACCCAATCGAGGGAGAGGATGATTCCCATGCAGGAAGTGAGGAGGAAGATGGCAGCATCTCGGGATACTCGCCCGACCTCGCGGCTGCTGCGGGTGTGGGCACCCACACGCGCCGCACCAGAACACCATCGCCGCAAACAGAGGATGAGGACGACGTGGAGGTCATCAGTGAAAGGTTTGTTGGATTGTCTGCCAGTTTGGCGCAAGGGCGCGCCGAGGTCGCGGCAAACAACATCACCATGGCGGCTCTCTCAGAATCGATAAGGGCGCGTCAGGAGATCATCAGGTCGTCGGAGGAGATCATCAGAGAATATGAAGAACGACCTCGTGCTGCCCGCGCGACTGCGAGGATGAGTACGCTTGGGTCAGACTGCCATGGGCTTGATGGTCGTGATGGCGCGCGAGCTGCGCCCACGCAGGCACTCTGCTCTGGCCGAGCTCTCGGCGGGACGCAGACCAGGGGCTTAGAGTGCAACATGGCACAGAGGCCTGAGCACCAGTCAATCCACGACATTCTGAGATCCCCGGCACATTCAGTCTGCACGCAGCGGACTGAAGCCATGCCTCCAGCTGCACAGGAGCAGGACTCCATTTCGTACGTGCCATCAACCCCGAGCTCTACAGCGCCCAGCAGCCCGGAGCGTTCCAGTGGCCGCGTTGCGCGTGTCGACACTCGACTTGCAGGTCATCCTGCGGCGCGCCCGCAGAGTCCAACTGCGAGTGCCATGCAGCAGCGTTCGCCACGAGCTGGCCAGCGCAGAAGGAGATCTCCAAGCCCCAGGGGGGGAGCTCATCGTCAGGACGCAGCTCGCGGTCGACGTCCCGGCAGCGGCGCGCCGCGTGCTCCCCAGGGACGCCAAAGTTATGATGAACGCTGGGAGGAGAGGAGAAGGGAGAGCGCACTGGGGCCTTTTCAAGGGGGCACCGGGCCGGCTGCAGCCCGGCGCGCCCGTCACTGAGAAGCAGCCCCGGCACACAGCCGGGCACGCAGCCCGCCGATGAGAGGCGGGCGAAGCGCACTCAGGTGTGCTTCCTGCTCGTGGGGGTGTTCGTGCGCTTGCATTGGCCGCAGCTGCCTCATTTTGCAGTAATGGCAGTATGGATGGCCATGGAGGTATCCAGATTTCTTGGTGAGGTCGTCGCCTGCTGGGCATTCCACACTGGGGTGCCCCGCAGAGCCATGGCACGCGCATTGTGGGCCATACACACAGCACCACTCGAACCATGGGCACATCAACAGACGCCTCTGCGAGTGCTGTTGGAGCTGGCTAGGCACCTACTGCTGCTGACCAAGGGGGCCCTTAAGGTAGCTGGGCTCCACCATGCCCAGCGTGGGCTGTGGTACGTGCCATTGCTACGGTTCGGCCTCGCCATGCTCGCCATGCACTTCACGCACATGGTCGGCACTCTGGGGTGCGTCTTGACAGTTGGCGCCCACGTTATCCACCATGGGTTGCCAGGCTCCTGCTTGATTTACGATGGTGGCGCGTTCGCCACGCTGGAGACTCAGATAGGTCGTGCGCTGGCGGTCGCCCAGCGAATCTTGGCCGCAGGTCCGGCTACGCTGGCAGCTGTTCCTCGGCGCATGCAGAAGCCGCGCTTTGCCGCCCGACTGCAGCGCCTGCGGTTCACAGCCGCTTGCTACCAGGTGGCGCACTGTATCTATGTGGCATCAGTCTTGGCGCTGGTGGTCTACGTGTCTGCGGGAGGAGGCCTGGGCCGTATGCAAGGGGGGTGGAGGATGCTGACTTGCATACTGACCCTTCACCCTCCAGTTAAACCAGTGGGGACCAGCAGAATTTTAAAACTTCTGCTGCTACTAGCGGTGGCTGCTTGGGTGGCCGCTGTGGCCCCTGGGGAGTTTCAGGGCGTGCTGACGATGGGATCGTGCTCGGGCTCGCCGACCAGATCTATCAGGACCGCCTGGGAAGACCAGAGGTCTTCGCGCCAATGGGACACCGGATGGGAGGCTATGGTGGCAGAGCGAGACGAGGTGCTTCCGCACACGGTGCTGGACACGTTACAGCCAGGGGGCACGACCAGGGTCACCAAGGACGAGGCCGCGTGGCTGGACACCGAGCTCAATGCCACCTTCGGAGGACATCCCGAGTTCACCGAGGAGAACTGGGAGGAGATGCGCAACGTGGTAAGGAGGTGCAGCTACTGCTTCGCCAACAAGCCGCAGGACATCAAAGGCTACCATGGAGGCGCGGCACATGCGACCTTCGCCATCCCTTTCAAGGACGAGACTAAGGTAGCTTATCAGCGACCGAGGAAATACAGCCCGGGAGAGCAGGAGATCATCGACCTGCACTGCAAGGAACTGCTGGAATATGGCTTCATCGAGCCGGCTTCGCAGCACTGCAGACACGCCAGCAACGTGGTGGTCGCGGGGAAGAAGGATCACGACACTGGACAGTGGACCTCGACGAGGTTCTGCGTCGACCTCCGGAACACGAACCGGTTGTCGCTGAAGGATAACACGTTACCACATCGTCCAGAAGAGCTCTACCAGCGCGTGGCCAAGGCCAAGTTCAAGACTACCCTGGACGCGACCAAGGCGTTCCACCAGATTCCCATGACTACTGAGGAGGACAGGGACAAGACAGCGTTCTGGTGGGGCAACCAGCTTTATCGCTACACATCCATGCCGTTTGGAGCAGCTGGAGCGACCGCAGCCTTCATCAGGATCATGGACTACGAGCTGCGTCACCTGCAACACTGCACGGTGGCGTACGTCGATGACGTGTGCATATACTCAGACACCGCTGAGCAGCACATCAAGGATGTGGAAGCTGTGCTTCGCACTTTGGGGGATGCAGGGATACGCCTGCATTCGGGCAAGTCGACCTTCGGGTCAGCCACGGTGGACTTCTTGGGCTACCGCATCGGCTATAACACCATTGGCGCGCAGGATATCAAGTGCAAGGCCATCCAAGAGCTGCCCAAGCCCGAGGATAAAACTGGAGTACGCTCCATCCTTGGACTCATGAACTATTACAAAGGTCTGGTGGGGGAGCCCATGGGACCCAACTACTCAGAGATGGCACGACCATTGAACGACTTGCTCAGAAAGGAAGTGTTGGATGTCAAGGAAGCTTGGGGGAAGGAGCAGGACCAGGCATTGCAGGCATTGAAGGACGCCCTATGTTCGGGGAGATGTTTGAAGCCCATTGATTACAGCAGGCCCATCTTCCTCTACACGGACTGGAGCAACCATGGCATTGGCGCAGTGCTGGGTCAGAAGGACGAGAATGGCGTAGAGCACATCTGTGTGGTCATCAGCCGCTCGCTGTCGAAGACCGAGAGACAGTACGCGAGCTTCCAGGGTGAGATGCTGGCAGTGGTGTGGGCAATCCGCACATTACGACAGTACCTGCACGGGATCCACTTCACGCTGATTACCGACCATTCGCCGCTCACAACACTCATGGAGAAGGGGGACCTACAGGGTCAACACCTACGCTGGGCCATCAGCCTCCAGGAGTTTGAGTTCACGGTCCAGTACCGACCAGGTCCGAAGAATGAGAACGCGGATGTGCCATCCAGGTACCCACTGCCCAGCACCGCAGACGAGACTGGTGCCCGTTTGGACCGTGAAGGGGACCGAGCCAGGGAAGCGGGGCGTGCCGAGAGGCTAACGCGCTGCTTCACAGATACCATCTGCTTGGAAGTGACCAGGGAGCCACCACTTGGTCCAGAAGTAAGCCCAGAAGCCCAGGTGGCCAACTACTGCGAGAACATGGTCAGGGAGCAGCTGGGGACCAGCGCAGTCCATCGACTGTTTGACTTGCACTACCAAGAAGAGCTGGAGTGCAACAAGGGGGTCATGTTTGACACTGACCACCCGGAAGTGGCCAGGTGCTCGGGCAGGTTGACTCGAGTCGCCTGGGATGCCCTCAGCCAGGTCCGGCCAATCAGGGGTATGCATTCTGGAGGCTCACCGGCGATATACGGCGACGAGACCATGGAGGGTGGCAAGCTCAAAGTGCCGAAGAAGATCGACACGAGAGTGATTGACAAGAGCTTCTTCCGGGAAGCCAGAGAAGAGGGCGTGGTCTGCTACGAGCCGTGTGGGGGCCTGTGTGCTGGACTAGAGATGCTCTTGCGCTGCGGAGTTAAGGTCAACAAGTACCTCTACCAGGACATCTCGAAGTCCAGCCAGACGGTAGCCAGGGCCAGGTGCATGGCGCTCAGCCGCCGTCATCCTGACTTGTTTCGTGCCGAGGCAGCCCACTTGGAGCAACTGCCCAGCAACATCGAAGACACCAGCCTCATTGACCTTGTACATGCAGGGGCATTGAGTGGAGAACAGTGGGTCATGGTGTGTGGATATCCATGCCAGGACCTGTCACCAGCTGGCAAGCTGGCTGGTCTGGAGGGCAGGCACAGCAGACTGTTCTACCAGGCAGTGCGAGTCCTCTCCACGCTGCAACAGCTGCAGCCTCAGCGACCGCCAGCATATGTGCTAGAGAACGTTTCTCCGTTGTCACACAGGGAGAACTCGAAGATCAGGAAGGAGGTGTTTCCCATCATCAACAGCGTGGTGGGCCAGCCGGTGTCCTTCGACGCGGCGCGCGCGGGATCATACGCGCATCGCCTACGAGCATATTGGAGCAATCTGTTTCAAAATCAGCAGTTCAATCTGGTGATGGAGCGGGTGGACAGACCACCAGACAGATACGTGCGCGATATTTTGCAGCGAGGCTGGAAGCCGCGCAGGGTTGTCACAGGAGACAGGAAGCCTCACTACACCGCCAACGTTGTGGGGGAGCCTATGAGAGTATTGCCAACCATCTTGGCGACACAAAACTCTCGTGCTTTTCGCGCGCCTCGCGCAGGCACAGTGGTAAGGAAAGGAGATGATGATGAAGTGGGGGAGACCAGAGAGGTTAACCTGGACGAGAAGGCAGTTGCCATGGGGTACAGCGCGGGTGAGCTGCGCGCGGCGCATGGCATGAAGGACGAAGAATTGGCAGGAGTGCTTGGCCTTGCTATGGATCGAAGAGCAATGGAGCTATTGTATGCGATTGCCGAGGTCAGCACGACCAAACTGCCGAAGAGTGAGGAGAGTGAGGAGGAGGAGCATGGCACGCTAGCTGCCATCCCTATCGCAAAATCCACCAAGGTGGCTGTTACCTCCGAGGACACAGCTGAGCCGGTGCGTGCACAACTAGCAGAGTGGATCACCAGTTCCAGCGGCTACACCCAGCAAGTCGCGCGACGTCTCAGCCATCAGGACTGGGAAGAACGACTGCAACGCATGTGCAGCCAGGGGCAGAAAGGTACACAGGGGCTAGGCACCGCCGACGCCGTTCCACGTCGCAGACAGTGGAAGATGGCCTCCATGAAGCTCGCGGGCTATGAGGCACGTCACCGGCAGGCCTTTTCAAGACCTGGAGGCAAGCCAGCAGAGACGAGCTCAGCCCCAGAATGGGCACCAGTGGCAAAGGAGAAAGAGATGAGGCTGCCTAAGCTGCCTGACACTACGAGAATGGTTGCCATGCTAGCCAGCGTAACCAACCAGGAGTCACTCCGAGAAATATACCCCGACATACACGAGGACGAGCTATGCCTCGCGTGGGTCAAGACCGGAGGAAGAGTGGAGGTGCCCAAGGAGGAGTACCACAGGGTAAGGAAGAGAGCAGCGCGTCACCGTTGGGACGAGCTCATGGGCGAGTTATACATGGTCACCGTCAGTGGTAAGGAGCTGCTGGTGCCCAAGCCCTGTGACAGGATTCAGCTGGTGCGTGAGCACCATGAGAGGACTGGCCATTGGGGCATCAGGCGGCCACTGAACCTGTTGTGGCAACGCCATTACTGGGCAGGCATGAAACAGGATGTGCGAGCAGTGGTCACTCAGTGCCAGACTTGCCAGAGGGTGAAGACGCACTCTGCACGGGAGGAGGCGATGCTCACGCCGCTGGAAATCAAGTCCTTCATGTACCGCTGGTCCCTGGACTTAGCTTGGCCTACGAAACGCATCACAAAGGCTGGGAACCAACGCGTCTTGGTCATGATTGAGCACTATACGCGATTCGTCGTGTGCGTTCCAATCCCTGATAAGGAGGCCGCCACCATCGCCAGCGCATTTCGCAATCATGTTCTATCCGTGTTTGGGGCGCCTGCAGAATGCTTGGTGGACGGGGGCACAGAGTTTGAAGGTGAGTTCTCTGCTCTATGCAAGCAGTGTCTCATTGACCGAAGAGTGACTTCGCCGAGTTCCCCAGAGAGCAATGGCTTGACTGAACGGGTGGTACGCACCCTCAAGTTTTGCTTCAAGAAGATGGCCCTCGACAAGGGCCTGGACTTCGAGTGGGATGAGATGCTCTGGTCACTCGTACTCAGCTACAACGCGGCTAGGCAGCAGTCGACTGGAGTGGCGCCATTCACCTTGCTGTTCGCTCAGGAAGCCACGGTGCCACCGGATCTTCGTGCTCGACCCGAGTTGGACTTTGAGAAGCAGGAGGAGAAGACACTGGCTGATGATCTGTTACAGCGAGCAGCCATCGTGAAGAGGCTCATGGTACATGCAGGGTGCAACCTAGAGATCGCCCAGCACCGCGACACCTTACGATACGAGCACAGGAGGAGTGGCAGCTACGAGCTGAAGCCGCATCAGTTCAAGGCAGGCGATTTCGTATATATACGACAACAACCGCGCTCTGGCATGGAGGTGGCTACCAAGCCAGCCATCCTAAAGATAGTCAAGGTGCAAAGAGATGGGGTGGTGGTGTTGGAGGACAGTACGAAGCTGCGGGAGAAGAGCACAGTGCAAAACATTGCACCATGTCACCTACAAGTGAAAGATACGACTGCAGTGCAGCCATCCCTAGCAAGCATCTCGCGTGTGAGGCGTGCATGCGGACAGATGGGGAGGCAGCCATGTTGCTGTGTGACACCTGTAACCGTGGTTATCACACGTGGTGTCTGAATCCAGCGCTGGATGGAGTACCTGAAGGAGATTGGCAATGTCCCAAGTGTTTAGGTGGGACCGTGGTGGCAGCTGCCGCCGAGGTGAGTGCGTCGATTGTCGACAAGATGGCTGCCATGGAGCTGCAGCTGAGAGAGAAGCTGGGCTCAGATGTGGTATTGTTGCCTGCAGACGTGGGTCCACATCGTGCAGTGAAGCCGGGGCGTGAAGACCCATGGCAGGCGCTGACGTCGCGGCAGATGCTCAGGAAAGAAGGGAGCATGGGGGATCTTCCTGACAGAGTGGCCTGGGGATGCCAGGAGGAGCTCAGCAGAGTGATCACAGAAGTGATGCCAGGATTCTGGCATGAGGGCCATCGTACCATCTTGAGCAGGAAGTGTGCAGAGCAGCACACTCGCGCGAGAAGTCTCCGCAAGGCGTCCACAGTGCAGGCCATGAGCCCCGAGGAAGTACAGAAGAGAGGAGATGTAACGCAATTGAGCAGAGCTCAGGTGAAGATTGCCAGCCAACTGGATTGGGGCTTAGAGTTGGTAATGACAGTTCCTCAGGAGGTCAGACGTTTGGCGCACGAGGTGACTTGGGAGAAGATCACACAGGTATGGGATCCTTGGGCTGGCACAGGTGTCATTGGCAAGGTTATGTCGCTGGAATGGCCTCACCTGAAGGTTATGAACAATGATTGGAACCCGCAGCTGAAATGGCACGAAGCCCTTAATGCTTTACAACCGGGCAATTATCGAGCCTGGAAGGAGAAGTATGGGGTGTGTGACGCGGTGGTGACCTCACCCTGGTTCGCAGTGCTGGATATTGCGTTGCCATTGGCAGTGCTGGCCAGCCGAGTGG
This sequence comes from Cymbomonas tetramitiformis, assembly GCA_001247695.2. Lineage (NCBI taxonomy): Eukaryota > Viridiplantae > Chlorophyta > Pyramimonadophyceae > Pyramimonadales > Pyramimonadaceae > Cymbomonas > Cymbomonas tetramitiformis. Next base: position 26,246 of record LGRX02020503.1, read on the forward strand.
TGGCTTGTATTCATGTGCCATCGCACTACATGACAGATATGACAGAAAGCAGGGCACAATACTTTCGTAAGTTGTGTCACGCTGGACGCTTACATGTGATTGGGCACTTAGAGCATGGGCCTATTGGCAGAAGATGCATGTGGGTCATGGTGTTTCGCAATCCTTTGACACGGGCCAGGATGTTGCGAGGAGGAGAAGCTTCTGGAGTGGGTATGTTTACCTTCAGCATGGGCAAGTTCGCGATGGATGGTGTCACGACAGAAGATGCTGAGCAAGCTCTTGTTTAATGTCTGTGCTACCAGTGGCAGCTACAGATGGGGGATGTTGAGAAAAAGAGCTTGCATAAGTTGTGAGAAGAGATAAGGAGATATCAAAAATTTTGAGATTTTGTATAGTTACAGTAGCTAGCCAATTGTGCAGTCATATAAGGCAACATATGCAAAGCCGAGCTAGTGTTATGGAAGCGCTGACAATAAGTAAGACTGTTTAGTAGTAGGGCTAGAGAGTTATGCTTTGTGTGGACGCTTCGTGCATAAGTTCGCGACAGCTGTCACAAACCACGGCTTATCGTGTACCTCAGCCGGGTTGTGACACTTGCTGTAGCAGTCTCTGTGACGAACATATGACACGCGCTGTACGGTACGCGTGAGGAGTTATGACAGTGAAGAGATACGGAAAGATAAGCGGGTGTTACACTTGTTAAGAGATAGTGAGAATAAGTAGGGCGGCGTGGAGAGTGAGGCAGACGCTCATTTTTGTTTTGCCTTCGTAACAGTGATTCCGAAAATAGCCAGGACTCGCTTAAGACCGCGAAAACAGCAGTGTTATGAGATAATTTATAAGATACAGTATTCTTCTGCTTGTAAAGATATACATTTGTGGACTTGCTCTTGTGCGATAGCGTCAGAACTGTAATTAACAGTCTTTTTCATGTTGAGAAAAAGAGCTTGCATAAGTTGTGAGAAGAGATAAGGAGATATCAAAAATTTTGAGATTTTGTATAGTTACAGTAGCAAGCCAATTGTGCAGTCATATAAGGCAACATATGCAAAGCCGAGCTAGTGTTATGGAAGCGCTGACAATAAGTAAGACTGTTTAGTAGTAGGGCTAGAGAGTTATGCTTTGTGTGGACGCTTCGTGCATAAGTTCGCGACACACAACCTGCATCAAACGGTGAGTGCCTCCCAACGTTAACGAGCCACCCGCTTGCTCCACCATAAACTCAATCGCCCGCCCCGACAAATTATGGGAAATACTTTTTTAGCTCCACACATTTGTCCTTCAGTAACGTGTATGCAGTATCAAAAGTACCCGTGCGACAAAACTTACAAACATTACCCAGCATAAACCTGTTGAAGTCGCTCAACATCCCCGCGACAACCTCCGCCTCAGTCCGTCCAGCAGGCTCGAATAACGCAGTGCTAGTTTCACGTTCATGAACCAATATGTTGTAATACCGCCTCTGGCACACCAGCGCACCTACGCCCGCATTCCTGTCCAGATATACACGCGCTGTCCCAGCATACATCCGTTACAGTACTCGACAATATTTGTTAGCACTGACCGCCTCGCTGTTATCACCCGCGTCAACAGCTTCATCTCGCAGAGAGAAATCCGCCCTCCACTGCTGCAGCCTCAAATTCTGCTGCCATTTGAGGGTGGCCTCACCCTTCAGAGAGTGCTCAAGGTCCAATAATTTCATGGGCACTGGTCCCACCTCCCAGTCTGCATCCGCAAGCACAATTAATTCAGGGCACAGAGGTACGTGCCAAGACTCTTCGTACCGTGGCTCCATGCTCATCCTCCCTGCGAAGTGCTTCCTCGGGACTGCCAGGTGCGCAGCGGTGACCGGGTACTTCCTCGCAGCTTTGGTGTTCTGGACAATCAGGACGTCCACATTGAAACGTGCACCCGTCGACTTGTCCACGTAGCCCAGAGCTGTCTGCGGTGCCACGAATTTAAACTTGTGCTTCGCCAGCTGCATCAGGTGGTAGACACCAGTCTCCTCAGTCCAGTCTTTCCAAGACGGTGCGATAATCACAGTCCTCGACAGAGTCTTCGCTGTACGTGCCGATCTTACTGCATGTTGCACTGTCTGCCAGATACGATCCACCGTGTATATGGGATTGGCCAGACTGCAGAAATGCCAGAGAAAGGAGTATGCGTCCATTCCAGCACCGAACACCTCGTCCTCTTTGTAGGGGGTGAAGAAGAACGTGGCATCCAAGTTGAAGTCGAAAGGCGACCCGAAGCATTCCACCAGAAGATGTAATACTCGACGGAGAACGTTTTGATCCGGGTAGTCCGTGATCCAGTAGTCCCTTGTAACGCGCTTGTTCCAGAATAACATACGTCTCGCGACATAGCGAAGCAACTCCAGAAAGTCGACGTTCACGCCCAGCCCCTTCCATACTGTAAGTCGACGTAAAAGAACTTCGAACCTTTCGAACAAAGTCCTCTGAACCATGCCCCCCTCGCTGTTCCTCAACTCCACCCAGCGCAGCAGCTTCCCACCAACTCGTTGTACTGCGTGTGACAGTGTCACCTGCTCCTCACCCTCGCCTGGTACCAGTGTCACAGGTAACATACGAAGAAGAGCCTGGTCACCCACAGTCTTCGCGACTCCAGAAAACTGTATGCCGAACTCCGTACAGGCCCTCTCCATGTCCTTCACGAAGTTGACCTTCACCACTGGCGTGTCCTTCAAGTTTCTGTTCAAGATAGCCAGAGGTCCAGTATGTAGGTCCGTCGTCCGCACGCACACGTGTCCGTCAACACGAGGTAGTTCGGGTGAAGCCAAGTGACACAAACACGGTGGAGGGTCTTTTAGTAAGGTCAGTTCGCGAAAATTGCAAAATAAGTCCCGCAGTTTCAACGAACTCGGCAGCACTGGCATCGTCTGTTTCCTCACAAAGACCATCGCCTGTCTCGGGATCCCCAAGTCGGCCACCAGTTGGTCCACCACC
>LGRX02020504.1:0-10875 GCA_001247695.2 Cymbomonas tetramitiformis
GGCTCATATCGTAACATATATATGTTGAAAAATGGCCATCAAATGTTTACGAGTAGAGTACTTTTCACCCTATACCGTCGAGGCATGACTGATACTATCAGTCAGGGCGGTCGACAAATCCTACTATTTTATTCATCATTCTCATCTTCCTCATCTTCATCATTCTCTTCTTCCTCAGAATCGGCAGTGGCTGCTCCCTTCCCCTTCGCCGTCGGTTCGCTCTTCGATTTGGGCTTCAACTCGGCATGCTGATCGGGCTCGTTGTCGAAATTGATCAGCCGTTGCTGCGCAGAGCTGACCATGAACTGGTCGTGGTCGAAGCCGATCGCGTTCATACCACACCTCATGGCGGCCATGGACGTCGAGCCGACGCCGCGGCAAGCGTCGAGAATCCAGTTGAGTGGATGGCCGTTCTCATCCATCTTGCCCGGATTGTCACCGAGCATGTGTCACTGGATCAGCTCCATCAACAGAGCTTGGGGTTTCTGATGGTTATTCACGGCTTTGTTGTCGCGTTTGAACATCTGGTGCACAACCGGGAAGCCGCGCAAAAGTGACGCGCGGCTCACACGTTCACCTTCTCCTGTATCAAAGTTGAACATCCACTCCGGCTTTTTAGAAGACTCCCCCTGGGCATCGCTCTTTACATGGTACCCCAGGACGCCACATTCAACGTCATTGTAGCGCACGGTCTTGTTGGGGTTCATGTTCACGTTCTGCTTGTGCCAGAAGAACCGCCCCGCGCGGCCGGAGCAGTAATTGTCAATCACCTCCAGGAAATCGTTTTGTTGGACGAAACCGCAAAAGATAGCGACTGTCCATGCCGGGGCGGTGGTCTTGGCGTTGAAAGACTCCAGGAACGGTTGCACCTCCTCCTTGGACATCGCGTCGGGAGTCTTCTCCTTTTCAAGGGCGTAATTGCAGTCGATGATCGTCCCCGTGAAGGGCAGCCTCGGGACGTCCTTCATATCGCTCATGCTGCCCTTGACGATCTTCCAACGAGGGAACATCGGCACGTTCGTCTCATGTGTGGGCTCGTCGTCCTCAAGGCCTGCCTCTCCTGGAACCTTAAGCTCCGGCCCCTCGGTCCGCGCCTCCCGATAGAGTTTGATGTCGACTTTCACCTCGACCTGTTGCAAGCCTAGGATGTGCCCCGCGCGTGGCGCCTGCGCTTCTTTGAGATTCGCCCGCGCGTTCTCGACGTAATTCAAGATCGCGTGCGGAACTTCCCCAGATCCCCCCCGGCGCGCTCCCCCCTGAGTTGAAGGTAAGCGGCCGATCAACGACTCGATTTTCTCTTGGGAGCTCCAGTAGGGGGTGAACTCGTTCTTGAATTCGTCCCAGGTTTGCAATCCCGCCGCGGACACCAAGTGCTTCTGCACCATGCGTTCCTTCTTGAACTGGCTTATCATCTGGCCCCTGGCTCTCTTTTACTGACAACTCCTTGTTGATAATCAGGCGCAGATACGTGTCCACCTTGTCGAACTCCGCCTCCCCCGCCAAGCCGCCCAAGTTAATCCAGAACGTCATACCCATGGATTTGGCATTGTGGAGAAACTGAGCTTCTTCCACCAAAATGCATGCCCCTTTAGACGAGCCCGCTCCGTGGTCCCCGCCTCCTCGTTGCACCTCGTCTTCCATCTGCAAGTAAAAAAAACATTTTTAGCATGTCTTAAAATATAGAAAAGGATGCTTTGGGGGGGTAAACACTGTTTGAAGCAGAAGTAAAAAGTAATTTACCTGTCGGTTGGAGGTGCCCTTTTTGCCAGCTTTCTTGGCGGGTCCCTTAGCGGGCGAAGATATATTATTATGACAATCGTCAGTACGGTCGACCATGACTGTACCTGTCGTCAGATGATAATGTCACATCATCTGTCATTATTCAAGGAAAGACTTGAATGACCCTGTCATCGAGAGTTCGTATGTCGAACTCGAAAATGGCAAAGCAAGATACATCTTGAAGTACAAACAAGAACCATCTTGGCTTTAAGCATGTGCGGAACACGCATGCACAGTATGAACGAACTATTCGTTATCACAATACTGGTCGTTCAACCTACGTCTCGGGTTCACAACCCAATGGCGGTACTATCTATGATGATAGGAGACGTATGGTATAAGATGAGGAAGCGTTGGGCTTCAAGCAGATCTTCACTCAGAGACTGCACTCATCACCCGCTATTACTTTCACTTGCGTTGCTGTCCAACTTCGCAGTGTTAACTTGTATATTGATAATATATTCACGGCCTGTTTATCTCGCCGTATCAAAACCCCTGGGCAAAATAGTAACACGATATGACCTGTCTGATGATTTACTCATCTCTGGGGGTCACCTGGAGCCCAATACCAATGACTCGAGTCCTTCCATTGATGCGAAATGGATACCCCCTGAGTCACCAGAATTTCTCGATTTCTCTAACAGCAAAGAGGTAAACAGATACCTCGGAATATGGTTTGCACTAAATGGGGAATGGGACAAACAGGCGGAAATCCTTATCGACAGACTTAAATCCACTCTCACATCCATCCAACTGCAACACATGACTCTACACCAGCTAAGATATGTTATAAATGCGGTTGTAGTTCCGAGGATGGCGTACCCCCTTAAAGTTACCTCAGCAATTGCCAACTCCTCAAAGAATGTTGCAATTGAATTAGACAAAATGATAGCTTCGTTTATAATCAAATACCTGGGCTGCCCAGTTGACACTAACCACCAAATAATCTGGACAGCAGTCTGCCAGGGCGGGTACAGTATTGATAGTGTCTTCGATATTGTAACCGCGTCGTGTATTACTGAAACCATGAACACCCTGTGTTCTGCAGATGAACACGAATATTGGCAACACAACCACACGGACCGTATCACCGACCCTCACCTTATCTCACTATACCGTAGAAACAGCAATTTATGGCTTAAAATAATAATTCAAAACATGAACAACGAAATGAGTAAAAATGCCATCTCGGGTTTTCCCTTATCACACTATGCAACCTATAGACACACAAAAGACAAACGCTTTAACTGGTTCAGGCGTACAGATCACATTATGGCAAAACTTGGATACGCTATCGACTCTAAAAATTACCCTGAAAATGAAGCGGGTGAAACCACATTAACCACCACCCTTCCCAGACAACTCTACATGTCGAGGAATGTTACCTCCGCAATTCAAAAATATAACCTCAAGCACACAGGTTCCTTTCTGACTCCCTGCAGTGGAATGTTAAAAAACTGGCAAGAAAGCAAAGGCTTTTTCAGGCTGAACGGTAATAGACCCCCTGGATGGCTAACCGAAATCGAAAAGGAAATGCTTCAAAACCCTGTAGGTTTGGACCCACAGGCCAGATATGTCAAGAAACAATATAGAGACAACATAGTACCCCCGGACACGGGTGAGTTTCATTGGAAAGGAAATGGTGACCGAGATTCCATCTCTCTTATTCACATTACCAATATTGACTTAGAGGCCATGTCAATACAATACACAGAATACGATAACAATGCCAAAAACCCTAATGTCTTTGTCAGAATCGAAGGAACCAACAGTTTTCAATACGACTTTGAATATAGCATCACCGATGACGGTTGCATCCTAATTCCAGTAGGTTCCATTTTCGAATATAATGACCATATGGACCCGCCCTCTTCTGTTCTTGCTAAAGTCGGTGATATTAACTCACACTATGATTACATCTCAGACAGACAATATGAGACCATTATTGCGAGAATGAAAAACAAAACTGCGGAAGAAGAAAGTGAATACAGCTGCCCTAGCGACTCAGAAGAAGAATCTACCCCCTTCGCCGAAAAGAGCAAACAAATGGAGGATTATGATATGGCAAGCGATAGTTCCCTATTCGCCGGTAAAAAATCAGCATGCAGTGGTGCAGCATATGCCATAAAAAACTTTGACAACGGAATGCCACTTGTTCGGAAGATGAATATCCCCCCCTCAAGAACTTTCGCCGCACCGGGGCTTCTTATCAAGGAAGATATCCAAAACCCTAGTAGTACATCTGCTGAAATTGCGGGACCGCGATTCTTACTCACAGAACAAAAAGAGAATCTCCTCAAATCCATGACTCCAATGGTACATGCCATTGACTCCATGGCCGCAATATCTGTTGTAACAAAGGATGGCAGATCCATGAGTGCCCGGGACAAATTACGTGAAGCTAACCGCAGAGATGTGCAGGCTGTTCGCCTATTGTTAGAAGAACTTGGCTTCTACAGTGAAGGAGATCACAATAAAATTATCCTTAAATGGATCAGGGGTCACAATAATGACAAAGTCCATGACAGAGTGGACCGTATTGCCAAAAGAGCCTCATTCAGAGGGGGTTGTTTAAACATCTCCCGCTACGACCCTGCCGAGGAATTGCCATTCTCGTTATTCTTTTTTGAGGTCCCTATTTTAGGTGATATCCGCAGTCACATTAGAATAATAATAATAATAAAAACATTTACGCTAGCAAAGGGGACAAAGTCCTGAGAGTGCGGTATCCCTGCAAAGCAGGCTAGTGAAAACACCAGGGGCTACTCCCTCTGCTATAGCGCGCCCACAAAGGGGCTCAGCCCACTTTTCAGCAGGGTGACATCTAGAGAAAAAGCTAAGTGCTAGGCAATAAAAAACTCTAGAAGATGGAGAAGCTGCGAGAAAGACAAATCCTACTGTCCGGCTAAGCTCGCTGAATATCAAACAGATAAACACATAACTAGTGTCTGGCCGAGGCTTTATGCTCTCGGAAACCCAGACAGTGAAACAAGTCTGTACTACTGTACTGTACTACTGTACAGTACAGTGCTAGGATGTCACGGACACGAGACGGAAGCAGGGTCAGGCTAGGGGCTAGTCAGAGCCCATAATAACTAAGCCTAAACCCGAAGTCCAGCATTATTGCAGGAGGGTTTGAAGAAAGTCGTTTGATTGTTGCACAGCTTCTGTTTCTGTCATGGCTTCACTGCTCGAGATGTCAACTGTATGCGGGTCAGTGTTTAAGGTGGTGGTGGTGTTTAACAAAAACACGTCTCGCCTATTTTTGGTGTGTTGCCTACAAATTCTTGAAAGTTTTTTAAGGAGAGGTTTAATCTTGCCACGGGGAACACCTATCGTGTTGAGGACAGTACCAAAAAGAGGAGGGAGGTACCCCATGAGTGTAAGTACTTTGGGCCATTTCACGGTGCTTATGAAGGGCTTGGAATTTGCATTGGTGATTGTCGTGTCATGGTGACCACCATAATATTGCTCAGCACCATTCTGATGATAGGGGGGGTCTTGAGTGGGCCATGGGCACAGCGAAGAAGGAAGTACTTTGTCACTTTCGTTCAGAACTTCATTCCAAATATCAGGGCTGACTCCGGTGTATTCTAGCCTCTTCTTCGTGACTCTGGACTTAGGAAGGACATTGAGGAACCATCTGGCAATCTTTTTCTGTGTAGGCCTCCAGTCAAAGGCTGGTTGAGTATCACTAGGTGCACTGTCTATAGCTATGATAACGACATCCGAAAAATCATCCTTATAGCATCCGCCACCTGGGAGAACGTAGGGGTCATCACCCGTCCAATAACCATGTGGGATAAATGGAATAGTGTTATGCGGGAATCTGAAAACAAGTTTAAAACCTTTATCAAACCATCTTTTTTGGTTTTTGGGAGACGGCGGAAGAATCCATGTTCCTGAAAATCCAGGGACGGTGTTGGCCGCTTTATGTCCCATTTCCAAGGTAGTCATAACCGCCGAAGATTTGCCCTTTTCTTTCCCATCAAAGGGGGGATTTCCGTAAACGATTCTGCCAATGCCTGTTAACGGGTCCACGTAGGCATCCCAAGCGAGACCATCAAAGCCAATTTTCCCATGATGGCAGAAGGGCCTGAGGGCTATTTTCATTCTAGTGGTGGGTATGCATCTTCTCGAGTAAATTCTAGGGTGGGCATTTAGTGGGTTGGAGAAAAGTTCACAGCCGTTTTTGTCAAGGTTTCTGTCATCCACCAAAATATCTAAGAGGCTTCTTCTTATTGCGTAGCAGTTTTTAGGGTCTCCCGATTCAAACTTACATGCATTGAGTGCTTCATGAATATCGTGTGCCCTATTCGAGTACTCCGCAAGTGAGCATGGGACTGCTTTGTTAGAAAGGCGGTGCCAAGCCAAAAGTTTCCAAAACTCTTTCTTTTGGACATATTGGAGTTCGGGATATTTAATTGTTCCCGTAACATGGTCCATTTCGGGCTTTGCGGTCACAGCAATGGTATTCTTTTTTGAACTTGATGGACGGTACATGCTAGCTTCCGGGAGAGCGTGTAAGTATAATTCCTCATTCATTTCCTGTCTTAGGTCAGCAAGTGGAAAAAGTTTCGATGGCTGTGTTTTGATGTATGTGGTACCTTTTCCAGGGTTTAGTAGTTTAGGCTTTTCTGAGATTTCTTCAGCGATGATTTTCCTTAGTTCGCTATCTTGGGTTGCTCTAAGACTATACAAACTATTATTATGCCCTGGGCATTCAAGTTGGATGTGTTCAAAGGTGCATTTTGTATTCTGTTGGCAGTAAGAAGAATTCAACGTCTCTCACACTACCATAATTGGAGAACTCTACAGTCTCAAGGGAAGTACTTGAGGATGCTCGACGAGAATAACACCACCCCCACTAAAGATATTTCCAAAATTACACCTAAAGCTTTCACTGCTTCTAGAAGCAGGGAACTCCTGGGTCTCCAAGCCTCTCCAGCACGTTTATTCAAACTGGGGAAAATCGGGACTGAAAACTGCCCCTACTGCCAACAGAATACAAAATGCACCTTCGAACACATCCAACTTGAATGCTCAAGACATAATAATAGTCTGCATAGTCTTAGAACAACCCAAGATGGCGAACTAGGGAAAATCATTGCTGAAGAAACCTCAGAAAAGCCCAAACTACTAAACCCTGGAAAAGGTACCACATACATCAAAACACAGCCATCGAAACTTTTTCCACTTGCTGACAAGGTTGGCAAGTCATCTGAATTCCGATCTGAATTCCGATCTGAATGTCGAAATCTGAACGTAATTGTCTGAATAACCTGAATATGTCTGAATATGAGTGGCGTATTCATCTAAGAGGCCATTCCCGCCTCGATGCGATGAATTGGACGCACCCAAGGGCACCCCAACATGCTAGGATGCCATTATGACCCATAGCCGATCTTTTGGGACTTACCACGGCCTCTGGTCACACTTTGGAGACCTCTGGAGGTCTCCGAGGCGCTGCAACTGACCTGGTATTCATCTAAGAGGCCATTCCCGCCTCGATGCGATGAATTGGACGCACCCAAGAGCACCCCAACATGTTAGGATGTCCTCATGATCCATATACGATCGTTTGGGACTTACGATCACGGCCTCGCGGTCACACGGTGGAGACCTCGGAGGTCTTCGAGGCCTGCGACGGACCCGGTATTCATTTAGAGGCCATTCCGCCTCGACCAAGAGCGGATGAGTGCACCCAAGGGCACCCCAACATGCTAGGATGCCGTCATGACCCATAGGATGATATTTCGGGACTTGCGGTGATGCGGCGTATGATCACACTTTGGAGACCTCCAAAAATCTCGGAGGCTCTGCGACAACTGCGACCCTTTGCTTCAATATGCAACCCCCTCCTCCCCCGCCCCTGGTTTAGGGTTTCGCGAATTAGGGTTTCGAATTGGAGTTTCCTTGACAAGCACACCTACTGCCGTATTTAGGGTTTTAGGTTTAGGGTTTAAGGGTTTACCCGTGGTGAAATGGCTTGAGCTAAACTGTAGGAGCTGTGGGTTTAGGGTTTAGAGTTCAACCCATTAAACCCTAAACCCTAAACCCACAGTTCCTGAAATGTATGAGCTGTGGGTTTAGGAATTAGGGTTTAAGGCTACATAAACCCTAAACCATATGCCCTAAATCGTAAACCCTAAACCCACGGCTCATACATTTAAGCTCAAGCCATTTCACCACGGGTCTCTCTGCTCCCTCAAGGCCTGTAGAAGGTCCCTCGGGACCTGTCGTAGGTCCCTACGTGCCAGGCTCTCGCCGCGCGCCTCGTGTGGTTGTTATTATGGCTCCAATAGTAGGCTTAAACCGTATTTTCATATGAATTTGTCTGAATTTGTCTGAATTACGTTACGATCTGAATTCCGATCTGAACTCTGAATTCCGATTCTGAATCTGAATTGCCAACCTAGCTTGCTGACCTAAGACAGGAAATGAATGAGGAATTATACTTACACGCTCTCCCGGAAGCTAGCATGTACCGACCATCAAGTTCAAAAAAGAATACCATTGCTGTGACCGCTAAACCCGAAGTGGACCATGTCACGGGGACAATTAAATATCCCAAACTCCAATATGTCCAAAAGAAAGAGTTTTGGAAACTTTTGGCCTGGCACCGCCTTTCCAACAAAGCAGTCCCATGCTCACTTGCGGAGTACTCGAATAGGGCACACGATATTCATGAAGCACTCAATGCATGTAAGTTTGAATCGCTCGGGGGATCCTAAAAACTGCTACGCAATCAGAAGAAGCCTCTTAGATATTTTGGTGGATGACAGGAACCTTGACAAAAACGGTTGTGAACTTTTCTCAAACCCACTAAATGCCCACCCTAGAATTCACTCGAGAAGATGCATACCCACCACAAGAATGAAAAAAGCCCTCAGGCCCTTCTGCCATCATGGCAAAATTGGCTTTGATGGTCTCGCTTGGGATGCCTACGTGGATCCGATAACAGGCATCGGCAGAATCGTTTATGGAAATCCCCCCTTTGATGGGAAAGAAAAGGGCAAATCTTCGGCGGTTATGACTACCTTGGAAATGGGATATAAAGCGGCCAACACCGTCCCCGGATTTTCAGGAACATGGATTCTTCCGCTGTCTCCCAAAAACCAAAAAAGATGGTTCGATAAAGGTTTTAAACTTGTTTTCAGATTCCCGCATAACACTATTCCATTTATCCCACATGGCTATTGGACGGGTGATGACCCCTACGTTCTTCCAGGTGGTGGATGCTATAAGGATGACTTTTCGGATGTTGTTATCATAGCTATAGACAGTGCACCCAGTGATACTCAACCAGCCTTTGACTGGAGGCCTACACAGAAAAAGATTGCCAGATGGTTCCTTAACGTCCTTCCTAAGTCCAGAGTCACGAAGAAGAGACTAGAATACACAGGAGTCAGGCAGTCAGCCCTGATATTTGGAATGAAGTTCTGAACGAAAGCGACAAAGTACTTCCCTCTTCGCTTTGCCCATGGCCCACTCAAGACCCTCCTTATCATCAGAGTGATATTGAGCCTTATTATGGTGGTCACCACGACACGACAATCACAAACGCAAATTCCAAGCCCTTCATAAGCACCGTGAAATGGCCCAAAGTTCTTACACTCATGGGATACCTTCCTCCTCTTTTTGGTACTGTCCTCAACACGATAGGTGTTCCCCGTGGCAAGATTAAACCTCTCCTTAAAAAACTTTCAAGAATTTGTAGGCAACACACCAAAAATAGGCGAGACGTGTTTCTGTTAAACACCACCACCACCTTAAACACTGACCCGCATACAGTTGACATCTCATGCAGTGAAGCCATGACAGAAACAGAAGCTGTGCAACAATCAAACGACTTTCTTCAAACCCTCCTGCAATAATTCTCAAAAAATTTTGCAATAAAAGATGGTCCCGTGTCCCCAAGGGGAGGGGCCGTCCCCCCCCTCCCCTCCCCCGCCACCCCCTCTCCCCGCCCACCACCCCCTTCCTCAACGTCTCCAAAAACCCCTTAATTCTTCGACTTCCCTCCCCACCGCCCAGATTCAGCCACCCCTCCACTCACCCGGCCATGGCTGCTTCTCCATCTTCTAGAGTTTTTTTATTGCCTAGCACTTAGCTTTTTCTCTAGATGTCACCCTGCTGAACAGTGGGCTGAGCCCCTTTGTGGGCGCGCTATAGCAGAGGGAGTAGACCCTGGCGTGTTTTCACTAGCCTGCTTTGCAGGGTTACCACACTCTCAGGACTTTGTCCCCTTTGCTAGCGTAAATGTTTTATTATTATTATTATTATTATTACTTGTCTTGCTTCGCCATCTCGATGCCATATACTCGGCCTCTCGATGACAGATGTCACTCACCTTAGATGGATGACAGACATTATGACTGCACATGTCATAGTCGACCGTATTGACAATACTTGACGACTGTATGTCATTATGACATTGACATGACATGACATGACATGTATGCCATGTATGACACATATGTCATCGGTCATATCCCTGACAATGCATAAGTCAAAGTAATATGCATAAGGAACCCTTCGATAAAGTCCGCACCTCCATCGCGGTTTCATGGCTAAAGATTTGGGTGTGTCACACTTCACCAATCTATACCGCAATCGCGCCTGCAAGCATATTGCACCCCAAATACCTTTTAGACATCTCCAAACATCCTCCCATATGTTCGAAAAACGCAAATTACTGAGCATAACGAACCACTGTAAAAAATCCGCACCTCCATCCCTGTCCCACAGCTCAAGTTATAGTCGTGTCTAATGCGCCCATTATATACCGCAGTAGCGCCTGCACGCATATTGCACCCCAAATACCTTTCAGGCATCTCCAAACATCCCGCCATACGTTCGAAAAACGCAAAGTACTGAGCATAACGAAACACTGAAAGAAATCCGCACCTCCATCCCTGTCCCACAACTCAAGTTATACGAGTTCGAGATTCAACAAATCTATATCACCAACGCGCCTGCACGCATATTGCACCCCAAATACCTTTCAGACATCTCCAAACATCCCCCCATACGTTCGAAAAACTTAAAGTATTCAGGTTAAGGAACCGCTGAAAGAAATCCGCACCTCCATCC
>LGRX02020505.1:0-21077 GCA_001247695.2 Cymbomonas tetramitiformis
CCTGTGCAGCCTCCCCTCCTGCTGCCGCGATCGCCTCCCCTGCTGCCTGCTGTGCTGGCTTCTGTGCAGCCTCCCCTCCTGCTGCCGCATGCGCCTCCCCTGCTGCCTGCACAGGTGCTGGCACCTGTGCAGCCTCCCCTCCTGCTGCCGCATGCGCCTCCCCTGCTGCCTGCTGTGCTGCCTCCTGTGCTTCCTCCTCTGACGCCTCCCCTTCTCCTATCGTCAAAAGGCATGAAAAGGAAATAGGCATGGGGACCGCTCCTGCCTCCGCTGCCTCCCCTCCTGCTGCCACGATCGCCTCCCCTGCCGCCTGCTGTGCAGCCTCCCCTCCTGCTGCCGCGATCGCCTCCCCTGCTGCCTCCTGTGCTGGCAAGGCCAATGAGCCGGAGGGCTGCTTGTCAAAAAACGCAGGTTCAGTTTTGTACAGCCCGTGAAACGGGCCTTTACAGTTGGACCGATGGCAAGAAGCCATATCGTCCATCTCCACCCCGAGGCCAACCGCGCAACGGCCGTGAAACCCGCGTTTACAAATTCTGCATGCGTGGCCCACAGGAGCGCCCTGCGCTGCACCCTTCCCGCAAAACAGGCAGTGCTCGCGGGTAATGTCCCCGCAGCGCTTGCATTCCCCTTTGTACTTAGGAGATTCCGTGCCGCAACCCCTGTGAAAAAAGCCCTGGCATAGAGTGCACTTCGTCGCCTGCACTTCGACCAGTGGTGCCTTTCCAATGTGCGGGCAATCCGGCACCACGCATCCTAGGCGAGGGGGGAACAGAGATTGCCTGCTCCGCCTGGGTTGCGCTTCCGCGCCGGAGGCTATTGAAAACGCTTGACTTCCACGACTGGCCATTTTTTTCTCGATAAGTATTGAGAGTATAAGTATATAGAAGCTTTTAGTAACTAGGTGTTACTAAACAAACTGAGAAACTTGTGAGCACTTTCGCCAAACCGTACTGTAACTAACTTGCAAAGCTTTGAAAATGCGCATGCGCTTCACCGGCCGCGAGATCAGGCCAGTCACAGGGAGACTTTGATCTCGCGGCCGGTGACATCTTCTTGCGCAATTATACCATAATCTGATGTGTACAAAGAAAAATTTCACCGGCCGCGAGATCGGTCCAGTCACATCGGAGCTTAGATCTCGCGGCCGGTGACATCTTCTGCGCAATTAGACACAATCTGATGTGTAAGAAGAAAAATTTCACCGGCCGCGAGATCGATCCAGTCACAGGGAGACTTTGATCTCGCGGCCGGTGACATCTTCTTGCGCAATTATACCATAATCTGATGTGTACACCGAAAAGTTTCACCGGCCGCGAGATCAGTCCAGTCACATCGGAGCTTAGATCTCGCGGCCGGTGATGCGTGTATGCGTGAACTAGACCTGAACGGGCATAACACCGGACGCGAAAGTGCAAACTCGAAAGACTTAAACTCTCAAGTATCATGAAGTGCGACTATTGCAATAGGAGAGCAAGAGTGCACGTATGGTTTGGACCTGATTGCTATCTGTGCGATATTACCGACTACCGGTACGCGCTCGCTTGTCTACCTTGCGCTTGGGATGTCTTGATGGAAGCAGAGGGCCTGGACGATTATAGGGGGGTGAATTGGGAACTGCTTTTTTAAAAACAAAGTCAGAGAGAGTACAGCGGCGGACCGCCCTACTACTGCAGTATGGAACTGATTTAGACTTTAAGGGGGGAACTAATTGCATAGGTTCCCACCTGTGGCTTTGGCCACACCCAACAGCTAGCGGGGACAATGTCTTCTCTTCGAGTGTTAGTTGACTTACTGCCGTTGTTGCAAAGCCTTGGCAAAGAGGCGCATGATTTCCCTGAGGTGTACCCGGTGGATGCAGCAGATGTAGAGCGTGGCATGGAACTTGCTTCACGCATCACAGCCTTCGCTAAGTACTGGTTGGATGTGGCGCCCCCTGTGGCGCCCCCTGTGGCGCCCGCTGTGGCGCACCCTGTGGCGCCCGCTGTGGCGCACGCTGTGGCGCCCGCTGTGGCATCCCCTAGACCGCCCGCTGTGGAATCGCGTATAGCGTCGCCTGCAGTTGGGACGCCGCCAGTATCCACTGTTGCGAAACGGCGCGCTGCAGCAAGGCGACGTCAGGCGGACTCTCGCGCGAGGAAGCGTTTGCGAGTGGATATCCCTGATCGGGTCCCTGAAGAGGGGGGATCGGGCGCTACCGCTGCTATCGGTATCCCGCGGGGAAGCAAAAGTCACTGGAACAAGAAGCTGCAGGGGGTATTTCAGAACGCGCGTGACGATTTGATACCAGGAGCGCTCGCGAACTATGTGCAAACGTTGGACAGCGGCATTCAAACAGCGGTGCGTGGTGGCATGCGTGCACCAGAGGATCGCGTGGGTATGGGCATAGTGAGCAGCTTACGTGCGGCCTTCGCCTCCCTCGCAAGCAGCCGCTGCAAACTAGACCGCGACATTCAACTGGCAGGAGCAGCGATGGCGTTTGGGGGAGGGGCGTCAGAAACAGTGCAAGAGGTCGCCGGGGTTTTAGGCATAAAAGTCGGTGTGGTAACCACAGGGCAGTTAGGGCACCGGAACTTGCAAGCTGGTATGGGCCTTGAGCTGGCAGCAAGGCGAGGAAGCGGGCTGCTGAAGGGCTTGGTGACTGAAGTGAAGAAGAAGGCAACGGACGCCCTGAACGCCGAAGTGTTGCAGAAAATAAGGGACTTCTGGCTCAGCCCAGGGATAACGCGGGTGTCCACCTGCAAAAGGGATGTCATACAGGTTCGACGTGAAGACGGGAGAGTTGAAAAGGCCTCAAAGCAGTGGCTGGAGATGACGCAGCTGGAGGTGTTCAGAAGGTTCAAGAAGAAGGAACCTGATGTGAAGGTGGGCTTGAGGACTTTCGAGCAGAAGAAGCCGAAGCAAGTGCGCAGGCTTACCCGGAGGGACACGATATCCTGCTGCTGCAGATATCACGAGGACTTCCGGTTGGCATTGACAGCATACAACCGTGCGCACGAGGTATTGCACTCTAAGTGCGAGTGCGAGGATAGGACGTGTTGCCCTCTGCTAGGGGGGCAGAGGGCAGTTCTATCCAATCGAAAGCCGACGGAGGCGTTCCCGGACAAGGTCTGCGGGCGGTGCGAGGTTGGCTCGTCGACGTCAAAGTTTGTAGCGTCGTTGTTGTGCCCGAAGCCAACGGGGGCAGACGGAGAGCCTGCGGAGTTTCACGCTATGCCTTGCTTGGATGGGTCGTGCGAGGATTGCGGGGGGTTGCGAAACCTGAAGCTGTGCGAGGCGGAGATAGGAAAGGCCGGTCAGCAGGTTGAGTGGAGTACCTACGAGAGCGCGGTGGTGGGAACCGACGACGACGGGAAGAACAAACACCGAGTACAGTTTGTGCAGAAGAAGACTCCGGTAGGGGAGCTCGTGTCCAAGTTACAAGGGTGTATGCTGGGGCATGTGCCGGGGGAGTCCAAGAAGTGTTCGTGCGCGGGCAAGTTCGTGCGGAAGGATGCAGATGGGGACTGGGCGGTGAAAGAACTAGCCGGGGTGAGTGGGCAAACCTGTCCATTTTTAAAGCCATATCCATACCATTGCTTTATGGCCCAACACACGATGAACATGTTCAAAAAGTGCAAGGAGAATTTGCCCTTGGGCCATTGCCTCCTTCTTTTCGACTTCAGCGAGAACCATGCATTGAACATTCCACGGGCAATCCAATCCTTGCATTGGATTGTGAAGCAGGCCTCGCTACTATGCTGCGTGCTATGGCGGCATGCGGTAAAGGAGGTGGACGGGGTGGAGTCCACGGAGGAGAATCCCATCATTGTGAAGGATTACCTGTACTTTATGGGCAACGACATGCCCCATAGCCACCGTGCCATCCAGCACATGCGTAAACTCATCGTCAAGGAGTACTTTCAGAAAAGAGGTTTGCCCCTCCCAAAATTCATTCACGAGTGGGCGGATGGGAGTGCGGCGCAGAACAAATGCGGCACGGCCTTTGCGGATGTGGTGGAGAGCGGGCGCCCGATGGATTGGGTACGAGGGCTTGGCATACCGTGCCAACGAAACTTTTTTGAGACATCCCACGCACGAGGCGAGCAAGATGCAATGGGAGTTGCGGTGAAGCATGAGGCTAGTTTGGCGGTAATGGCAACAACGGATAAGTGGTATGGAAAGATATTGAATGCAAGGGATTTGTATGAATTCTGCCTGGAGAGATTGCAGTTTGCGAAGGACCAAGGATCCAACCGGCGCTCGGCATTTGGGCAGCGGTTCTTCTTTTTGGTGGAGGATGGCGATGTCGACGAGTCGGGCGAGGGCTTCAAGACGGTGGATGGCACTTTGGCGTTGCACTCGGTGCGGGCGGGAGTTGGCCTAATGGTTGGGTTGAAGCGTGATCGTCCATGTTATTGCGATTATTGCTACGCACAATGTGAGCACCCGCAACCGGATAGTGAAGGGTGCCATTATAAGAGTCATGTGGATGAATGGGTGCCTTTCACGATGGTGGCGGAGGCGGTAGGGGAAGAGCGGCGAACGAGGATGCGTGCAGCGGAGCAGGCGCACGACGTGGCGCAAGTGGAGGTTTCACGAGGAACGAGCATCTTTGCACGCTCATCGGGGGGAGATGAGAACCACCAATATTATTTGGTGAAGGCGCTAGGTGGAGTGCATCAAGTGCTAGACGCGGACGGCATCAAAGACGACTACTACACACAGGGTGTGGGGGGGAGTGCAGGGGCAGGAGTGCATGCTACCCCCGGCGAGTTCGTTGTTGAAGGCAGATTTTTGGAATGGAGGGATGAAAGCACATGCACGGAGTACTTTGTAGACAATAGCAGAAAATGTTTGACGTACTCACATCATATAGTGTGTGTGGAAGTGGCTCTGAGGAAGCGCAAAGTAGGCGGGCGGGACTACTTGATAGTACCGGAGCCGGAGCATCAACGTATCCTAGCTGCACTTGTGTAACTTAATCTTTGATGGGTTATAATGGTCCAATATGCTTGCAATCATAATGCGAAACCCCATAGGAATGCAACGGACATGGGTTGCTTGCAAATTCGATGTCATCGTTGACCTACATGTAGCACTAACCCTGAAACCCTGAAAATGGCCTGCTCAGGCCCCAGAAACGGCCATTTTGGCCCCCGGCGAGCACCCAAATTAAAATTTCTCATCATTTCTTCCACTAAGTAGTTCGTGATGGTCCTTGAAAGGTCCCACGATGTAGGAGTCTACACCTTGACTTCTTCTCTTCTTTACGGTTTCGGACTTATACTATTCTACACTTATTAAACGACCGCACGAGGTATGCTTACGCTTGGTCAACTACAAGACTTCGGTTTCGTAAATCTATATAGTTATGCTTTTGCTATCAGTGCATGCTTTCAATACACAATATACAGCAGTTACGGCTCTTTACTTTTATGTTATACTTTTCAGTTCAGTTCATCTCCCCGAAACGGGTTACTCTTAGAGTTCTTATACATTCAGGAACTCTTTCCATAACTCAACTGTACTGAGTACTCCGTACAACAGTCTAGGCACCTCACATCAACATCATTCTGATCGGTCCTACTGTACTCCGTACTGAGTACTCCTGCGTTTTATATTTAGCCGTTTTTCTTGCTCTTGTGCTTGCCTCCTAGCACAACTCCCCCCCCCTTAGGGAAGGTCACGTCCACGCTGACCACGTCGGACCAGTAAAGTTTTTATACAGATCTTCTACTGTTGCTTTGAATGATTATACAGGTCTCAGCCGCCTGTTGTCTGGGATGACATCACACTTCCCAAGACACACCGCAATAAGGAGATCGACCTCTTAAGCACAAGGGTCGGCCTCTCACCGGTCTGCCATCTGCACTACCAGGCTCCCCCAAGGCTCAAGGTTTCACATCCATTACCACGCTCAAGGTTTTAAACTTCCCAACACGGTACACTTACAGGGGATGACAATAGGTTTGCCAATTACCTGACAGTTCTCGGGATGCCGGCCCGGAGGAAAGGTTTTTAAACCTTCACCGCCTCCTCGGAGTGCTAGAGCTTTTACCCAGATCTCCAACTGCTGCCCGGTCGTGCCAGGTCCGGAGCCAATGCTCTTGTGAAATGGATTATACAGATTTCCACCTGTTGCCTGGTCGCGCCGAGGCTAGAGCCACTGCTCGCTTGGATAGATTACCCAGGTTCTCACCTGCCGCTTGGTCATACCAAGGCTTAGAGCCACTGCTCAAATGGATTATACAGATTTCCACCTGTTGCCTGGCTGTGCCGAGGCTAGAGCCACTGCTCTCTCGGATGGATTACCCAGGTTCTCACCTGCCGCCTGGTCTCGCCCAGGCTGGAGCCACCGCTCTTCCCGACGCTCCCCAACGCTCTCAATCGCTAAGACCACTCGCGTCAGATTCCCATCCGCCCTCAGGTATGATCGTCACCTCCGCTCGCACTCCTGCTAACGCTATCGGTTCCGGCTCAAACTCGGGCGGGTCACTCTCAACAACAGCTGACTGGACTAAAACGCTCATCTCGCTCAGCTCCTCCCTGACAAGCAGTTCAGACAGGAACGCATGCACCTCTTCATGTAGGGTCAGGTTGTGGAAAAGCTGTTTTAACAGTGCCGACGGAATCCCATACAACTTCTCTCGCGCTCCCATGCCCTTCGCAAACACACCTCCGGCTCTCATCGCGCGCCCTCCTTGCGCTACTTTCTCGTGCCTACCGTGCTGCCGGAAGAACTCGCAAGGCGTATCGGAATCACACACTCGCAAGGGTGTGCGCAACGGAACGTTGGTCCAGATGTGCGTGGGCTTCCTGTATGCGGTCCCGTATTTGCAGTATGTGACGAGGTGCGGAGCTGGTAGATTGCTCATGCAGCGACGCGTGTGCAACCCGTGGGGCTCTCTTCCCCTCGGGTTCTCAATGAAGTATGCTTCGGGCCTCAAGTACCGGATGATCTCCAATGTCCTACGAACTCGCCTGTCCGCAGCACGCAAATCTCGGATGCCTACCGTCTTCGCTTGGCTGTACTCTGTGCAAGGTGGGCTAGCCCAGACTACGTCGAAGTGTCCTGGTCTGAACTGTCGGTAGTCCCATCGCATGATATCCTCGCAATGTGTGGGGCCCACTTGGGCTGAATGTCTACGGCAACTACTTCGCTGTTGGGAAATTGCTTAGTGAACTGCCTCTCGACTGACCCGGTCCCACAAAACAATACGAGAATCTTAGACTGGCCGACTGGCTCCTTCTCAAGTGCTGCGGCTCCGTTGACTGGCGGCAGGGTGCTCTGAGCAGATACTCTCGCGAAAGTTCCTACTTCCTCATCAAACCTCTCCTCTGGCACCCATGGCATTGCTCCGTCTACCTTGAGCTCCTCCGATAGCGTGGTCCATACCGCTCCTGCGGACTCGTCACGTCTCTTACGGACCCTAAGCTTCTCTCGCTCCACTCTCTTAGCCTCGATCCTCTCAAACTCCAACAACGCCCGGTTGGGAACACCGGGCCTGCCGGCTCCGTCCCACTCCAGATCCTCTCGGGTCTTCCACTCGTTCTCACTGCGGGGCATTCCTGTCCACTTGACCAGGTACTCTGTCCACCTCCTGCCCTGGCGCTGGCGCGTGCGCGAACGCTCCACCCTCTCGACGTGGGTTTCCTTGCGCCCGCTGACGTCCAACGGAGGAGGGGGAATCTCCTTAGCTCTCTCAACGAAGCGGCTGCCCGACTCCACTGGCGAAAGCCGGTCCACGGTAAACACATCGTGCACTTTCCACTGCTTAGGCGTCTGCAACCTATAGGCCGACGGTGCGCCTCTATCGCTCGCGGGAAGGGCCATCTGCCTGTCGCTGTGAAAGACTTCCAGCACCCGAAGGGGCCCAAGGCGCTTCTTAAGCAATTTCTTGTGCAACCCGCGGTCGCCCGGCTGGGTGAGGTGCGTGGCATCCACCCAAACCTCATCGCCTACTGCGTAACTCCTGGACCTGTGACGCGCGTCGTACTGGGCGATCTGTTGCTGCTGAGCTAAGAGCAGCTTCTCCCTAGCGAGCTGCAACTGGCTAACAAATTGGCGGGCTGTCTCGTGGGCTGTACCCTTTTTTACTGCTGCGCCCCTCCCCCCCTTAGCTCGGCCTCTCCGTGATGCAAGTGCTGCCTCCACGAAGAAGTCCAGCTGAGAGGCCGGAGCGTGACCATACGTCAGTTCAAAAGGGGTGAATCCCGTGACGGCGGAACGAGAGTCATTAATGGCGTACTCGACCGGGGTACACCATAAATCCCAATCGTGCTGGTTGGCGTCGACGTACGCGCGCAACATGCGTTCGACCGTGTGGTTTGTGTGCTCTGCCTGCCCATCACCTTGTGGGTGGTACGGCGTGGTAGAGGCAACCTGGACTCCCATCAACCGATGTAGCTCGAGATGCATCTCATCCCTGAAGCGGGAGTCCCGATCACAGACGATCTTCATGGGAGCGCCGTGCAAACGCCACACTTGGTCGAAATACATGCGCGCGATCTGTGCAGCTGAGCTGTCAGCGTAAAGCATGGGAACTACGTGCACCATCTTGGACAGCTTGTCCGTGAAGGTAGCAAACGCGTCGTACCCTCGCTCTGTGCGGGGCAGCCCAGTGACGAAGTCGATACTAACCACTTGCCACAGTCTTACTGGGACTTGCAGGGGGTTAAGCTGACCGTCTGGATACCCGTTGCGTGGCCGGGTCTGTTGGCACACAACGCAGGATTTGCACCAGTCGGTGACATCCTTGCTCATGCGTGGCCACCAAAAGCGACGGGATACTCTGTCCAGTGTCTTATCCCTTCCTGTGTGCCCTGCTGCTGGGGACTCGTGTGCTTCGCGCATCACCAGCTCTCTGAGGGGGGGATCCTGAGCTAGCACTAGCTGATACCGCCCTTCTGCCACTCGCCATATCATGTCGTCTACCATGCGAAATGTGTCTGTCCTCTGATGTGGGGCTGCGATCAGTTCCTCCTTCAACGAGCTGAGGTACTGGCTGCGTTCGTATTCCGCTTGCAAGGCGCGGACGAACTCATCAGCCTTCAGTGGGCCTGATGCCGCCCTGGCCCTTGCTGCAACCCCTGTAGTGACTAAAGGTTCGTCGGATTCTGCCTCACTGTCCTTTCGCGCAGGCGGCGCTCGGGGCTTTGCCCTGCTGGCTGCTGGGGCCCACACCAGAAGGACCGGCCAGCGCAGCGGGGGTCGACCTCCATCAGGGGACTCGAAGAGGTGGGTGGGACGACCTTTTTCGTCCTTCGTGTCAAAGACTTTGACCGGATGAAGCCCATACTTGGGGTGAATCAACCGTCTCCAGGGGGCGTCATAGTCTGGCAGAAGGAACATCGCCGAGGTGTTTTCCGGATCGGCGCGCCACTCAGCAAGGAAATGCCGAAGAATTCTTTCTATCAAGTCTGAATCCTTCGTGTAAGGGGGGTTGCACCAAACGTGTTTCCCGCGCCACTTTTCCTTCAAGCAATCGGTCCAATAGGTGTCAACCTGCCGGTTAACGCCCATGGAGTCGCAACACGCGTCAACGTCAAACACCCCGTACTGGGCTGCTATCTCCTCAAAGCGCTCCCTGATCAGCTTCCAGTCCTGGCGATCTACGACCTGCTGGTCGTAGTGGGAGCTACTTTCTGGGGGCTTAACGGGCTCAGGTACCTTTCCGGCCGCCTTTGGATGACTCTGGGCCTCAGGGTGGGGGAACTTCGGGTGACTCTGGCCTTCTGCTGTGGCCTGTTCCCTAGCTCGGTCTGCTCTGGTCATGACTGCTAGCGATTCGGCATCCCTCAAGGATTTCTCGCCTACTGCTAGGGTGGCAGCTGCGCCCAGCCAAAGGGCCGGCGACTCTACCCACGTGAGCCCATTCAGATGGGTGAGCTCACCAATGACCGGTGCTGGACTGGTGGGAGGGAAGGACTCGTCCTCGGAATCACTATACTCGAAGGTGGCGCCTAAGACAGATGTGGGATCCTCGTCCCCTTCGCATCTCTTGCCTTTCGGCTCAGAGTACTCGGGTCCATCAGATCCATCGGTGGTGCGATCCACTGCCCCGAGGACAGAGGTAGGATCCTCGTCCTCTTCGGACCCCTTGCCTGCCGGTGCGGAGTCTCTGGGCCCATCCGTGGCGCGATCCACAATCCCTTTTTCCTTCAACCCTTCTCTGGCTGACATTTCCTGATAGTCTGGTCGCCGGGACTGCGCGTCTGGTACTACTAAACAGCGCCCTGGCACGTGCTCCATCTGATGGACTCCTACCTCTACCAAGTCCTCGTACCAGCGAGCCTGACGTCGGCTGAGCTCCCTCCTAGCTGGGGCGAAGAGCCACTGAAGGGGTTTATGGTCTCCCATGAGCTTAAATGATGTGAAAATCAGATAATGTCTCCAGGTGACCGTGGTGCAATGATGGATGGCACAAAGCTCCCGTTCCCCAGCGTGATAGTTCTGCTCTGCGCTGGAGAACTGCCGGCTTTCAAAGGCCAAGGGCTGTAAGCCTCGTCCCTGATCCTGCATGAGTACACCCCCTAGTGCTACTCCACTGGCATCTGTCTGTACAAAGAAGGGTCTGGAACCGTCTGCTGCACCCTTTTGATCGGGTAGGGCCAAGGCTGGGGAGGAGATCAAAGCAGTTTTTAGCTGTTTAAATGCTGCCTTTTCATTCTCGCCCCAGGTCCAGTCCACGCCGGATTTGGTGAGGCGGGTCAACGGGTACGCGATATCTGCGAAGTTCTGGATGTACCTCCGGTAGAAGCCACACATGCCCAGAAACTGTCGCACGTGTGTGACAGTTTCTAGGTCTGGCCAATCGCGTACCGACGCAACCTTATCCTGCTGTGGACGACATCCATCCCGATCCACCACATGCCCTAGGAACCGGACTGATCGCTTGCACAATTTGACTTTCGACTTTTTGAGGTAGACTGAATTCTTTCGGCATGCCTCCAGGACCTGGCGGAGGTGGTCGAGGTGTACCTCATGGGCGCTCTTACCCGGAACCTCAGCCGAGAAAATCATGATGTCATCTACAAATACTCTACAAAAGGGTAGGTGCCCGAGGTACTGTTGCATCATCCTTTGCCAGGTACTTGGGGAGTTTGACAATCCCATAGGCATGACCAACCACTCGTACGCTCCAAAGTGCGTAGTCATTGCGGTTTTCTCCACGTCCTCTGCTTTCATAGGGACCTGCCAAAATCCCCAAAGGGCATCCATCGTAGAGAAGACGGTAGCCCCTTGTAGATCATCTAAGAGACTCTGGACATCCGGGAGGGGGTACTTGTCCTTGATTGTGATCTCATTGATCTGTCTGTAGTCAATGACTAGACGCAACTCCTTGGGATTACTCGGCTTGGGGACCATCAGCACAGGGCAGCCCCACGGAGAGGCCGAGGGTCGTATGTACCCTTTGGCTAAGAGCTCATCTAGCTGTTGCCGGAGTTGCCGCAACTCCTCCTGCGACAGCTTGTACCCTCGCCGGTGCAAGGCGTTCCCATTCCAATCTGGCCTGAGCCGGACGCCGGACTTGAATTCCCTTGACTGGACTGATTCCGGCAACTCTGTGCAAATGACATCTGCGAACTCCTTTTCCAGGTCCCTAAGCTGCTGCCAGATTTCCGGCGACACCGTCTCGTCTATCTCGTCCTCCGGCGGTTCCGGGGAGGCGTGAGCAGTCTGTGGGGCTGGCGGCGAGGTAGTACCTGGCGGGGCGGCCGGTACCGGCGGGTCTGTGGTCTGCGGAGCTGGCGGCGGGACTGGTGCCGAGGCTCGCGACTTCTGACTCTGAGGACTCGGGACAGTGGGGACTTTTGGTCCCGGTGGCTGCTCGGTGGAGGGGCCACTTTCAGCACCAGGCTGACCGACTGCTGCGACCTGGTCACGCCAACGCACTCGCTTACGCCGTGCTCGGGGTCGTCGCTCCGCGACCAGACCCCGGCCCTGCTGGAGCGCCGCGGCTGCCTGCGCGTGCCAGGTGGGTGGCTTCCCGGCCGCGTGATCCTCTATCGCCTGTCTACGCACCGCTGGCGGAAGCAACGCAAATGCTCCGTTCGCCTCCTGTTTGCTAGCGAAAAAGCTGAGAGGGTCAGGGTGATCCCCGGCCTCGTCGACCGTACTCGCAAATCCTTGTGGCCTAATATCCTCGACCACCGCCCCTACTCTCTGCAAATGACACGCTCCTTCCACGTCACTGTAGCCGGACTCGGAACTGTCCGAGACCAACCCTCCCGGCCCCTCAGACTCCTCAGCTCCGTCCGGCACCGTTGCGCTGGGACGCACGCTGACTTCACTATCCTCGGACCCGGAGGAGGGTTCTGACGCTAGGCCTGCTACAACATCGTTGGGGGAATCCTCGTCGTCGTCGGAGGCTCCCCCCCCCTTGTTGCAGGCCAACGCGCCAAAAGTCCCATCGGGGCCGAGGTAGACGACGAAAGCCTGCTCCTCTCTGTTTCGGAGGGTCCGCAGGTCCCGGCGAGCTCGACGTTGGCTCAAAAGGACTCCCTGTACCAGTGCCATTGCCGTGTCCTTGGACCGACTGGGGTCCGGTGACCCCGGCGAACAGCCAGTGATGACGACCTCTTCCCTGCCCTTGGTGAACCGGACCGAACCCCAGTTCTTATAATCCAGCGTAACCGGGGAAAGGTTCGCCAGCCAAGGACCCCCCAGGATGACATCCGTCCACCTTGAGGTCGAGTGGCATTACCCGAAGCTCAACCTGCTGGCCGTAAGACCCCTTCGACGTCTCAGCAAGGAGCTTGGGCCTGATGCAGGAATTAGCATCATACGTGGTGCCGTCAGCCACTCGAACCCGCATGGCTTGCTCGTGGCGCACCGGCTTGACGCCGGAGAGCTTCTGCAGTGTACTCTTTGCGATGATATTGGTGGATGCTCCCGAATCCACTAACACCTTGACTCTGACGCCCGCAATCCAGGCCCAAAACAGCAACAACGTCGGTGTGCGACTGTGCCTGTCGAAACTCCTCGGGCGCGCTCCCATCGAGGACACCGCTGCCAGGGACTCACACCAGCTCGGACTGATATCGCCGTCCTGCATTATGCAGTCCAGGCGGGTGACTGACGTTTCTGCGTCGGAGTCACAGTCCGGGAGGCAGTAAGTACACGCGTCCGCTAGCAGGCCGATGGCGACTGCTTTCTGAACTGCGCTGCGCTCTGGGAAGTCTGGTGGGGACACCGCGACTTGGACTGACGCTGCAGCCAGTTTAGCCGCTATGTGCTTTCTGACTTGCTCGTCCCGGTGCATCAGCTCATTGTCTTGCTGAAGTTCCCTATTCTCCCTTTCCAACTCCTCCTTTACGAAGGCGTGGAAGTCCGCCTGGCGTTCTGTTGAGGTAGAAGCCGGGTCCCTACCCTCCAACTCGTACCTGCGCTGCAATCGAGAGGTTCGAAGCGCCTTGTCTTCAGGAGTCAGCCATGGTGTGCGTTTCGGGCCCAAAGCCTGGCGAGCCCTGCTTCGGGTCAACCACGGCCGACTGGGCTTTGAAGTTCTCTCTGGTGGTGAGAGTTCTTCTCCCTCGGCAGGCTTGGGTTTGGCAACGCGAACAAACCGTCCGAACTCCTGATCCAAGATGGCTTTGCGTCGGCGATTGAACTCGCGCACCCTGACGAGCCGCTTCAAGCGCTTATCTAACTCTTCTCGATTCAACTGGGGCTTACTAGTCGTGGGTCCAAGCTTCTGTCTCATCCGCCTTTGCCCTGCCCTCCAAAGCGCAAGGGACTTGACCGGCCGGACCTCTGACTCTTCCAGCTTTAGATACCTTTCTAGCGCCCTGATGGCGGAACGCAGGCGAGCACTTGGCTGCTGGGCCTGAAAGGCTTTCCTAACTCTGGGGGGTAAACGCTGAGCTCTGACCTTCCAGTGCCCGCGAACTCTCGCAACATCCGACCCCTGGTTCTCCAGGTGCTGTTGGTAGACTGCCCGTGGCTCAACTGTGTGGCTCGACCGGTTTTTACCCCGGGTGTCCGCACCGGTGATCCAACAGAGCAGCTCCCACGGCTCCTCGGGACGCGGAACTGAGGCGGTTGCTGGGGTTCTGGCGGACTTCCAGAAGTTTGCCTGCTCTCTTTGGACGCGCTGCTCGACCTGTTCCCGCTCAGGAGGCTCTGGGCTTTCCGTGCGGGTGGCGGCTAGCATGTCTAAATTTTCCTGCTCATACCTCTCGACTCGACTCTGGCTCTTGAGGTGGCGCCTGGCGCTGCCACTAAGGTGTCTCCCACACCTTTTCCACCTATCATGCAGCACCTGCATCGCTGTGGACGCCGGCGCGGGGCCCTTTTGTCCCCCTGACCCCGCAGTGACGGGGCCCGCGCCCTTTACTGCGGGGAGGACGCCCCGGGCTGGGGGGCGTCCTCCTGGACAAAATCCAAACCGATGGCAGCCAAAGCTTCCTCCACCGACTCGTCCCCTATCAACGCCAGGGTGTCCTCCAGGAGGCACTTGGCCCACTCCTTCGGGCGCTGGCTCGCCTGCGGACAGTCGCGGGCATAATGGTCCATGCTCTTGCACAGACGGCAGCCCTCGTACTCTGGGGAGCCGAGTCGTTGCCCTGTGGGTGTCGGAGCGCCAGCGGATGTCGCCATGGCTAGCAGCTCCTCCGTGACATCTACGTGGGCCAGCAGCTGGACCGAGCGGCTCGTCGTATCCTGGCTCTGCCGCAACTCCCGCTCAGCCTCTATGGCCCAAGTCAGGAGTTCGTGGCGGCCTTTACTGGCCGTCCGGCTCAGAGTCAGGACCGAAGCGCCTTTCCTCTCGGCTATAAGGAAGACCTTCCTCCTTATCTCCGGTATCAATCCCGTAAGGAATATCTCCAGCAGCTCCTCTTCCGGCACCGGAGAGGTGAGCTCGTGGGCAGCCAGCATGCTCACGATGTCGTGAGCAAGGTGCACCCCGTCCCGGAACTCGCGGACCGTGCGAGTCTGTCTGTCCTGACTTTGACGCACGCGACGCAGGAACGGACCGATCGACGCCATTTCCCCCTTGTCGGGCATCACCAGCTGCGCCAAGGGAACCACTATGACGTCCAGGGTGAGGTTCTTACCTTCCCGAGCCTCCGTCAACACCGAAGAAAGCTCGCGGTACTCGGAGCTGAGTTTGCCGAAGCAGTGTCTGGCCACTTCTGACAGCAGGGAGTGGTCCGACAACACCTTCTCCTCACCCCCGCTCTCTAGTGGTCCCAGACGCGCCATCTCCATGGCGTAGCGCACCGGCTCCAGTTCCCGAACCTCCCTGACCTGCCGAACAAATCGGAGGAGCCGACCAAAGACGTGGGACGACCCCTCCACCTCTGTGTGGTATTTGTCCACTGCCTTCTCCATGGCTCTGGTGGCCTCCTTGAGAGCGTGCTGCTCGTCCTTACGACTGTAATGGCTCCGGGGCTCCCTGTAACGAGAGGAGGACGAGAAGGTGAACTGGCTGTCGCCATCCCCGTCTTCGCCATCGCCGCCAGGGTCCTCGTCCGGACTCCCCGGGCCTCCCGGCCCTCCAGGGTCACCGCTCCCCGAGCCACCAGGACCACCATGACTGCCGGCACCGGGCATCTCCGAAAGCTCGTTTGGCTCCGAGTGCTCCAGTTGAGGGACCATCCCCCCCCCGTCTTCTGGCGTGTCTGCCGCCTTAGGAATCGGAGGTGGCATCACAGCCGGAAAGTGGTCGAAAGCACCGGGCCACACGTCCGCGGCGCAAAACCCACACACCGGCAGGTACACCTTTTTCATGAACGCCACCACACTTCTCTTAGCGCTTGCCTGACACGCCCACATACGCACCGGGCTCTCCTCGTGCCCGCACCCACATCGAGCGCAGCTCTCTGCGACGGACGCCAAGGCCGTCGTGAGACTGTGAATCACCTGGGCCCCGAGGACCCTGTTCTCGTCCGAGAACTTTGCCTTCAGGCACTGCCTGATCTGGTTGGAAGGGTGTAAGCACCCGGCGACCTGACCAAGGGCGCGATACCTACGAGCAGCGTCGTAAAACAGGCGCTGGGCGTCGATCCCCGAGTTGGCATACCCGACCACGTGTTTCCGGAGGGCGTCGCAGACCTGTATAGGAAGGGAAATAAAGTCCCATGAGTGCGGTGGAGACGCTGTCACGTCCGCGCGCGACTCCTCCGGAGGGCTTTGAACGTCCCGGTTCTCGACGTCACAGGTGACGACGGAAGTCAGCTCTACCAGCTCATGTCCCTCTCGGGAGATGGGCGTCTCCTGAACCGGACTCGACGCTGCCGCTGAGGGCCCCCGAGCGTCTGACTCCACGGGCCCTGGGGGCGAAGCCTGAACCAGGGCGAGCCTTTGGACTTGTGACTCTATGACCGCCTGCAGCCTCTCCTCCAGCTGGGCCTCAGCTGCCGCTCGCCGCTCCTCGGCGGCTACCTGCTGAGCGACGCTCTCGTCGACAGCCAACTGCCGGGCAGTCTCCCGGGCTTCTGCGGCCAGCCGGTCTGCAGCCCAGCGCTCTTCGACAGCGCGTCGCTCGGAGACCCTGCGTTCCTCGGCAGCGCGCTGATCGGAGATCCTGCGCTCCTCGGCAGCTCTTTGACTCTCTTGGAGTTGCCGAGACAGCTGTTCCAGGCGAGCCTCGGCAGCTGCCTCCCGAGCTTGCGACTCCTTCTGCCAGGCTTCCTTCAGCTCTTGCAGGTCCTGACTGTTCCTGCTCGAAGTGGACTCCGGGGACGACGACGTGTTCCCTGAGGAAGTCGGACCGGGGTGGGGGGCCGATGGTGCTCGACTGGGCTTCCGGGTGCGAGGCACCGGGCGACTGGGGCTGCTCGGCTTAGGCGCCTGAGTCCTGGGCCTCGGACGTTCCGCGGGATGCTCTTCCTCCGATGAGGACGAGAGGGGAGCAAACCGGTTCGACCAGTTCCCACCGGGGGCTGCGGAACTCGGAGGTGCTGCACCTGACTTCCTAAGACCCCTGTGTGACTTCCGGGTGCGGCCGCTCATTCTGACGGCCGCGACGACCGCTCTCCTTACCTCCTGGAGGTCCGCCCCTTGGCGTACCAGCTCCCCTGGTCTGCCGGCGTTGATGGCAAAGACAGAGAATCTACACCTCCCAAGGGAGTTGTGAGGGTCCTCGCGCTTTTGCTGCATCAACACCCTGGACTCGGAGACTGACTGCTGGTGGATCTCCAGACGATAAGCGCCGTCCTCGGAGAGCCCATAGTCCTCGAGCTGGAACCACATTAGCCCTGACAGCGGGTGGTCTTTCCCTAGGCGCTTTAGGCCTCGACGGATGTCCTGCCACATGGACTTCTGGTCGGAATCCGAGCAAGAGCTGACACCGGATGAGGTTCCCGCCTTCCTTACCGGACGCCGAGCACTCGTTCCCTGGGACGAGTCCGAGCTGACTGGGGTCGTCCTGGGGAGCCGGCGCCACTCGCGAAGACACCTCCTGCCCATCTGGGTCATCCGGTGTCTCCGGGCTCCAACCCACCAGGTGCTCCTCTCCTTGGCGAGCATCGTCTGCTGGTGCCATGCCATGAAGACTGCTCCAGCTTGACGTCTGCCTCTGCGCCACAGACCCTGTGTCTGGACGACATGCTGGCGCCATGCTGCGAAAGCGGACTCGACCCGGCGCCGACTGCCTTTGTCAAACAGGCCCTGAAGTTGGGCGACCTGTTGGGTGACGTCATTCCACGCTTGGAATGCCAGGCGCCGGAGCTCGCGCTGATGCGCTGACTGGTCCGTCCTGGCCCTCCATGCGACCCACGCAAGCCGCGCTGTTGCGCGCTGACGAGATGGCAGGGAGACTCTCGCACGTCGTTGCGCTGAATTCAGCGCCCAGGTGCTCCATTGACGGAGGGCCAATGCGAGCATGGATTGACGTCGCTCTCCTCGCCAAGCCGGATTGGGCTGGATGCGAGACTCGCGCCCCCGTGACTGGACGACGTCTAGCTGCTCTGGGCGCCGGACATCATCAGACTCCCCTTCTGCCGGGGGACTCCAGTCACTGGCTCGGTAAACCTCAAAGCGCCCTGGGGCACTGATGAGATTCCCTTGCTCGCGCCCCACGAGGGAAGAGAGGGAGGATGCTGCCGGTCCCGACGTCGGTTCCTGACGGACGACCCTACTACTCGCACTCCTGCTGGACGCAGGGAGTGGGGAGAAGGGAGCTACCGAGGGGTTCAACCCCTTAGCAGAGCGGTCCGAGTCCGACCCGGAGCCGGCGCCTGCCGCCGGCGGTGCCGGAGCCTCGGGCGACGCACGCTTCCGGCGCGCCGGCTGCCGTAGCGCCGAGCTCAATGCGAGCTCGGACACTGGCTCAGCTCCACTGACCCTCGCTGGTGAAGGGGCTTTTGGTGGCGAGGCCCTACGGGGCCCACCAGACAACCCTGGAGGGGCTCTCAGGGGCGTGCGCGCCGGTGTAACCTCGCGGGCTTCACCGCCGTATTGGCGCGCAAGCGCGCGCCGCACTCCCCCCCCCTCTCACGGGAGCGCCAATCCCGGCTGTCTGACCCGCCAGCTGCGCCCCAGAACTCCCCAGAGCCTGGGCCAGCCGACAGGCCCGCAGCGCGAGACCCCGACCGACCGGACCCCACGGCTGAGCCGGGGGCGGCGCCGGCCCGACCCCCCCCACGCCGGCCCGACCGACCGAGGCATTCCTCTTCATCTGAATACATTGATTTGGTTTCCCCGCACCTGCGAGCCCAAAAGCACGGATATGCGTGCTATGCGTGTATGCGTGCTAGGACTAAGGCAACGCTCGCACCTTAAAAGATTGTCGTCGAGCTAGATTTCTCCACACCGACGCGGCTCCAAGCAACCTGGAACCATCAATCCCACACACCACCGCGCAACAAGAACGAGAGCACAGGCATTCTCGATTTCGTAGTGCAAGTACTCGCTAACTAATCGCACAAGGCGGGGCGGGTTGATCAGAATTTGCGCAAGAAAGACAAGGAAGCAACGTGAAAACACGAACTAATTACCATTTTGTAGGAGTCTACACCTAGGCTTCTTCTCTTCTTTACGGTTTCGGACTTATACTATTCTACACTTATTAAACGACCGCACGAGGTATGCTTACGATTGGTCAACTACAAGACTTCGGTTTCGTAAATCTATATAGTTATGCTTTTGCTATCAGTGCATGCTTTCAATACACAATATACAGCAGTTACGGCTCTTTACTTTTATATCTTACTTTTCAGTTCAGTTCATCTCCCCGAAACGGGTTACTCTTAGAGTTCTTATACATTCAGGAACTCTTTCCATATCTCAACTGTACTGAGTACTCCGTACAACAGTCTAGGCACCTCACATCAACATCATTCTGATCGGTCCTACTGTACTCCGTACTGAGTACTCCTGCGTTTTATACTTAGCCGTTTTTCTTGCTCTTGTGCTTGCCTCCTAGCACACACGAACTTCAAACGCGCGATTCGGATACCTAACTGAAATCCTATAGCCCCGCGCACGCAAAATGGCCCGCTCAGGCCCCAGAAACGGCCATTTTGGCCCCCGGCGAGCACCCAAATTAAAATTTCTCATCATTTCTTCCACTAAGTAGTTCGTGATGGTCCTTGAAAGGTCCCACAAAGTTCAAACGCGCGATTCGGATACCTA
Organism: Cymbomonas tetramitiformis; assembly: GCA_001247695.2. Classification (NCBI taxonomy): domain Eukaryota; kingdom Viridiplantae; phylum Chlorophyta; class Pyramimonadophyceae; order Pyramimonadales; family Pyramimonadaceae; genus Cymbomonas; species Cymbomonas tetramitiformis. Next base: position 19,562 of record LGRX02020505.1, read on the forward strand.
ACTGAAATCCTATAGCCCCGCGCACGCAAAATGGCCCGCTCAGGCCCCAGAAACGGCCATTTTGGCCCCCGGCGAGCACCCCAAACAAAAATTTCTCATCATTTCTTCCACTAAGTGACCCGTGATGGTCCTTGGAAGGTCCCACGAAGTTCAAACACGCGATTCGGACACCGACGGGAAATCCTCTAGCACCCGCGCACTCAAAATGGCCTTTTCAGGCCAAAAACCATCGATTTTGGCCGCCGGCGAGCCGGAAAATATTTTTTTTGAAATTTTTTTTCACTCCGAGTCTTACAATTGACCTTAAAAGGTCACACAACTCCAAAAAGTTGCAAATGTTGCATTATGCATGTGACCACTTTGTGACACTCGAACTTTTTGCGACGGCTCACCTTGCATGCCCCAAAGCTCTGTATGTATGCCCCAAACCTGTATGCCCCATACCAATATGCCCCAATGCTCTACCTGTATGCCTCACATGGTTGCCTCCTAACAATTTCGTTCCTGGCAGGGGAACACCGTATATGGATCCAGCCGACAGCCGATGGCATCGAAGTAGTCTTGCATGCGAAGACCTACTTCGAAGAGACGGGCGTGATCTCCATCGTGAACGAGCTGTCTGAAGATCCCCTGGATGATGATGCCAAGAACCCATGGGAAAAGTTCCCCGCTTTACATGAGCTGTTACAGCGGGTTTCTGTTTACATATCCGGGAAATTTGACTTGCACGGGGCCCCATTCCGTGTAGATGTGTTCCGATCCGCAGAGCGATGGTATGTGAACGAGCTAGAAGTGTTTGGGGTAGGCGAACTGCTGTCGGGGAAGGAATGGCCGGAGTCGATTGAATTCTGCAGGGGCGTTGCCGCATCGATCGAGAGAAAGTGTAGTAAGTGTGGATGTAATTAGATGTAGTGCAATGGATAATTGAGTGTAAATATTAGTTAGTGTAGATGCAATTAGCTGTAGTGTAATTAATGTGTAATTATGTAATTAAGATCCATGGTACAATTAAGAATATGATATGGGGCATACATGACCTATGGCGAACCAGTTGGAATAATAATACGGTTCCACGGGGCATACATGAATATGTTAATAGAGCACTAAAAATCCTATTTCTTCTTCGACACTGGCGGTAATGGCATCAGACTCTTTTGGATATCTTCCTTTGAGTAACTTTGCAACATGCCGTCTTGAAAAAACACGACGTAGGGGCAGTCATCCCGGGATGTACGTAATGCGACTGTCCCATAACACGTCGCCCAGTCCGGAAATTCGACACCAACTTGCCTGTACATCAGATCTTCCCTCTGACCTTTATTCCAGGCGCATCCGCCTTCCATATGCTTTGCAAGCTTCTGCTGGTATTTCTTGTACGCTGCTTGGGTCTCCTGCATGTCGATTTCCTTGATGCGAGCTTTCAAAGACCTGAGTCATCCTCAAACCGAGTGGTTAGATCCAGGGACATGGGGCATACGGTCACTGTGGGCATGGGGCATATAGTGACTGTGGGCAT
>LGRX02020506.1:0-14462 GCA_001247695.2 Cymbomonas tetramitiformis
CTTGGATATGTTGTGGTGGGGTAAGGCAACCTTCAAACCTTCGCAAACATAACATTAAACCGTAGGCGTAAGGCTATTTGAGCCAAAATAGGCCTAAAATGCGGAAAACAACCCGAAAACAACGGTTTTCGGCCCATATTTCTCAAAAAAATAATCAAAAACCAACTTTTGTGTGGGCCTTGGATATGTTGTGGTGGGGTAAGGCAACCTTCAAAACTTCGCAAACATAACATTAAACCGTAGGCGTAAGGCTATTTGAACCAAAATAGGCCTAAAATGCGGAAAACAACCCGAAAACAACGGTTTTCGGCCCATATTGCTCAAGAAAAAAATCAAAAACAGACTTTTGTGTGGGCCTTGAATATGTTGTGGTGGGGTAAGGGAACCTTCAAAACTTCGCAAACATAACATTAAACCGTAGGCGTAAGGCTATTTGAGCCAAAATAGGCCTAAAATGCGGAAAACATCCCGAAAACAGCAAGGTTCGGTATCGGTTGTGCTAATATTTTGATAAATCGATTTATCGGAATATCGGTATTAATTGATAATTGATTTTACAACATCGGAATTATTGGAATTGATTGATTAACATCGCATAACTATCGGTATTAATTGATACCCCCCTTTGAAAATCGGAATTGATTGATTAGATATCATCATATATCGAAATCGATTGATTCATATACCACACACATAGCCTTAACTGTAGGCGTGTAAATGAAATAGATACAGGCATCATGAATTGTGTAGACTGTCTGAATGAGTGTCCCATGTACCCATGGAAACTGAGCATAAACTGTTTAAGCATCCTCTGCCATGATGCACCGGCAATCTTGAGACCATATAGTGCATACGACAGTAATGCATAGCTGTATCCCTTAAAAGAATAGCCAAAAGGAAATTGGATCCACACGGGGAACTCAAGCTTAGATGCATAAAGGCCCGAGTGAGACACATCCAGATGTGACACCACCAGCTGAAATAGAGCTGCAAATATAAATAGCAGTCTGAAAGCTGATATTTCTGGGGTAGCCGATGAAGTCTCCCAAGGGAGATAGCCTGTAGTTCTGCTGCCGTCACCAGCCATAGGGGCCTTAAATATCTGATAGGGCTTGCCTGCTCCAGTAGGTTCGGGTTTGAACGGCATAGACAGTACAAACAGTGTAGTAAGGTACTGTGCATTAGTTGGAGGTGTCCCCAACTTAAGCTTTTCCTGATTAACCATATCACCAACCTCCTGATCCATAGCCTTTAGCCAGTCACCAGACTGCGGTGAAGATAGGGTGTGTTTGACACCGTGAGGTAACTTAAGCTCCGGTGCCGAGGCTTCAAGCATATGAAGGATAGTAGACGGAGGTAGGGGCATCAGTGAGGAACTGCTCCATGCTGCTGAAACTACCAAACATATATTCCGCTCTGAGGTCACTGCTGAAGCTGTCAGAGAAGGGCAGGTAAGCCGCTGAATGGGTAGATGGGAATATGATCAGCTTGACTGGCAGATCATTGTGCCAGCCAGCCGGCTCGTCGGGGCAGGGCTCCAGGATAACACCGTAGGGCTTCCTGTTGCCTCTGTGGGTGGAAATGAGAAGAGCACTGTAGATAGGTGCCCTGATTGATTGACGGGCTTTCACAATAGTCCAGATAGGGTAGTGTTCATTAATGCCATTGAGCTTTCTGTAGCAGTCCAGATAGTGCAATAGGTCCCGATAGTGCTGACCATCTGCTGTCTGTGATACATATCTGACTGCCATAGTCCAGGTAACTGTGCCATTTGCCTGAATAAGCTGAACACATGCATGTGACTCCTCCCCGTCAAAGAAAGAACCAATACCATGAATCCTCGAGCCTGCTGTATCAAAGCTGTCACCGAAAGGCTGAGGTCTGTCATAAGATGCATCAAACTCCCGCTCTGCCTGATGCGGGTCCGGAAAGGAGCCCAAGATCTCTCCCATGTATGGCTGGCACGAATTTTACCAAAGGTAATACTAGGTATAGGTATTACCAGTATTTTACCAAGTATTACTTTGCCCCAAAAAGTCCTTACCCTAGTGCAGGGGGGTATTACCGCACGCTACCAAAAAGTTTTACCATCGGTAATACCGGGTATGGGTACTACCGGGTATTACCCCCGTATTACCATCGATTTTACTCATTTTACCATGGGAAAAAATCAAATCGACGGCTTCTCAGCCGTCACGCCAGGACGATTTCCAACATCCCCATTCCGTGAGAGGGTGAGACGTGCTCGAAGTCTAAACAGTTCACAACGCGAGTACATCCCTGTGTGGCAACACGAGAGATATCCGTCATGGATTCACCCTTCTTAGGACACTCTGACCGTCCTCCATGCCAAAATACCAAATTTTACCATTGGTAATACCGGGTAAGGGTATTACTAATCCCGAAAATCGGAGCGGCTGTTTGTACTTTCTGAGAAGTAGTTTTTGTTCGTTTCGGTGGCGACGACATTCGAATTTGTTCTAGCCACCTTCATAGATCGATTGCGCATACATCAAAGCCTCTAGGAGCACATTTGTACGGCAGGTGACGGCACCCGAGAGTGCAGCATGTAACCAATCCCCAAAATCGGGGCGGCTGCCTGTACTTTCTGGAAAGTAGTTTTTGTTCGTTTTGGTGGCGACAACATTCGAATTTGGTCTATCCACCTTCTTAGATCGATTGCGCATACATCAAAGCCTCTAGGAGCACACTTGTATGGCTCCCAATAATAATGTGTGCGTGATGCCCCATGATCGTTTTAATTATTGCCAAAAATCCCAGAATAGTATTACCTCGGTAATACCACTCAAAGTATTACCGGTATTTTACCCGGTATTACCAAGGGCCAAAACCCTTTACCCGGTAAATTGCCAGCTATACTCCCATGTCCTGATGATTATGAATCCAGCGAGGCTTGCCGACATAGTGTATTATATTTGTCTCCGTATCCAAGATCTTATAGGCCAGAGACCTGACTGATACACCAACAAGACGGCCTGGCCAGGCTGTCCTCTGAGACTTCTTGGACATGCCTGGCTGTTTGGAGTTTCTCTGCTGCTGAGACATAATGACATAGCAGTTCTGGCCGAAAGCTTTCAGTTTAGCATAGCCATAGTGGTAGCCTCTGATCTGATGAAATGGTGTAGTAGAGATGTTCTTATGAGTGGAGAGGTTCCATATGAAGCCAGCATGTGGCTACTACCCGATGGTCCTTACGGTAGGACCTAGAACGCTGTAGGTCCTACCATAAGGACCACTTTTTCAATAATTTTTCAAGGTGTCCTATTGGTATCGTGAATGGCTACCCTCCGGTTTATGGCATATTTTTTGTTGATATTTTTTCGTAGAAGAAAAGTAGAGAGGATACCTTTGAGGTATTTTACTCGAACTTTTCCGGTTTGCTGCTGTGATATGCACCCTGTTAGCCTGCGGCGAAAGCCGCAGGCAGTGAAGGCGAAAAATAATTGAATAACAGCTTAAAAGCACTGCTGGAAAAGCACCCCTTTGGGGTGCTTGGAAGGCAGCGCTAGTCACACATAAAAACAAGAGCAAACTAACGAAAAAATAAAGGTGCTAATTCTTTTGTCCGCCTCCTTGAAACAGATATGGCCGAACCCATAACTCACGCGGATTGGATAAGCACCAAAGAGTTGGCGGCCAAAATCGAGAGCGCGCTGGCAGCGGATTACATAGACCAGCACTTGAGAGGCCAGTACGAGCTCTTCTTCGAGAGCCTACTGGAAAAGATAAACGAAGAAAGCGATAGCTCGCTTTCGTTCGCTGAGATCACGACGAACGAAACCGCGTATGAATACCTGACGTGGGTTGCAACAAAGGGGTTCTCATACGGCGTGTGGGCCGGTGGAAAGATCGGGTTTAAATACGGGGACGATCGTCAAGCAGAGGAATACCTGGCAACGCTCGAAGATCAAGGTATGATACAAAGAGAGGGTGTGCTGAGTAAAAGACCGAAGAAATAGGCGGGATAGCGAAGTTCAGTCTGCTTTTTAAGATTTTACTGGTCTTTCTTGTTACACCTGCTTTGGAAACTAAAACTTCATCCCCCGAAACGCCCACGGGAATCTGGTGGAACGACAGGGGTGGGCACGAAACACTATGTCGCGCTCCTGGAAATCCTGGCGAGGGAGCGCTACTACGTGAAGTATTACGAGAACTTCGTGTGGGCCCAGGTGAGTCTGACCAGCAGCAGTCTCAAAGACCATCAAAGAACATCAAAAGAGAAAGCGGAAAACGGACGATAAACGCACAGCATCTCGGGTGCACCACGGTCAGTTCGGAACTCAAGGCTAACGAAAAAGATCTACTCACTTTCATCAGAAACGAATCTTGGACTGGGACAGACATCACTGTAGCATTAAATAGAAAGGAGAGAAAGAGTACTGAATTAAAGGAGCAAGAGAGTACAGGTCGAAAGACATTAAAGCGCATCAAGCACACGACATTACAACGCAAGCGATACCGCGGACTGACTTTCAGGGAAGTTTTGGTTTCACGATCGGAAATAACAGAGCAGGGAAAACAGACGCTTAACGCACAGCATCTCGGGTGCACCACGGCTAGATCGGAACTCAAGGCTAACAGAAACGATCTACTCACGTTCACCAGAAACGGGTCTCGGAGTGGGACAGACATCACAGGAGCATTAAGTAGTAAGGAGAGAAAGAATACAGAATCAAAGGAGCAAGAGAGTACAGGTCGCAAGACATTAAAGCGCACCAAGCACCCGACATTACAACTTAAGCGACACTGCGAACTGACGCTCAGGGAAGTCTTGTTTTCACGATCGGAAATAACAGAGCGGGGAAAATTGAAAGACGCATCCTGGCCTAATCAGACACACGCGAAACACGAAGCTTACACTGGTAAAAAGCAACGGGAACAAAAGGGGCGAACAGCTGTTTGTTTGCGACTGGGTGAAACAGGAGGTGGAACTGACGGGGGAGGAAGAAGCAGAAGATCAAGCCGAAGAAGAAGAGGTTCTTACTTCTCTCTAATAATCTCACCCCAAAGACCTGACCCGTTGTGTATAAGCTACCTCGATCTCAATAGGAAAAGAACAAAAGAGAGAGCGGCTATGATAGAAAGACAGAAGCAAGCTGAAATTAAGCAGAATTCACACCACAAAGTTACAGCCTCGGACATTCCTTTACGGGTGCAGCACTCACACACCTCACACAAGCTCCCTTGTGAACGGCTGTCACAACCACTGGTATGCTTCAAAATTGAACCGACACTTAGCAGTCTACTTACTGAGTTTAAAAACAAGCTTGCTAGCGTCATTGGTGCACCGTTGTTGCTTGTTTTTCACAAGCCCCCAAGTGAACGGTGGTCACAACCCCAGGTGTACTCTAGTTTTAAAACGACATCTTGCTTTCTACACACCGTCTTGAGAAACAAGCCCACTTGTGACATTGGTACAGAGCTGTATGCTTCTTACAAGTTCAAAAGTGAACGGTGGTCACAAGCACTGGTATGCCTTAGAACCGAATCGACACCTTGCTGTTTACTTGCTGACCCAAGGAATAAACTCACTAGTGGCATTGGCACACCGGTGTGGACTGTTCCCCACGAGCCTCCAAGTGAACGGCGGTCACAACTACCGGAGGGCAACAGAATTGAATCGACAACTGGCTGCCTTCCAACCTTCTCTAAAAATAAGTCTGCTAGTAGCATTGGTACACTGCTGCTGTCTGCTTCCCATAAGTTCATAAGAGAACGGTGGTCACAAACTCACTGGACACCGGGCTTAAGGGCTGTTTGTACCCAGTACCTGCAGAGTAGAGCAGATTTGTGCTTGTGCAACACACAACTTACAGGGCACCACACAAAGCCGAGAGGCAAGCTGCTTATACCATTTACCAGACACGGGGCCGAACGGCCCGTCGCTCATACTTCTTACCATACACAGAACAGAGCAGAGTTATGCTTTTGCAACTCACAACTCACAAGGCACTGCACAAAGCCGAGAGGCAAGCTGCTAATTTCATGTACTAAACACGGGACCGAGCGGCCTGATGCCTGTACTAATTACCATACACAGAACAGAGCAGAGTTATGCATGTGCAACTCACAACTCACAGGACACCACACAAAGCAGAGAGGCAAGCTACTTATACTATGTACCAACCACGGAACAGAGCGGCCTGCTGCTCATACCTTTTACCATACACAGAACAGAGCAGAGTTATGCCTGTGCAACTCACAACTCACAGGGCACCACACAAAGCCGAGAGGCAAGCTGCTCATACCATGCACCAAACACGGGATCGAAAGGTTTGCTGCTCATACTTTTCACCATACACAGAACAGAGCAGAGTTGTGTTTGAGCAACTCACAACTCACAGGGCACCACACAAAGCCGAGAGGCAAGCTGCTTATACCATGTACTAAACACGGGACCGAGCGGCCTGCTGTTCATACTTCTTACCATACACAGAACAGAGCAGAGTTATGCTTGTGTAACTCACAACTTACAGGGCACCACACAAAGCCGAGAGGCAAGCTGCTTATACCATGTACCAAACACGGGACCGAGCGGCCTGCTTCTCATACTTCTTACCATACACAGAACAGAGCAGAGTTATGCTTGTGCAACTCACAACTCACAGGGCACCACACAAAGCCGAGAGGCAAGCTGCTTATACCATGTACCAAACACGAAACCGAGCGGCCTGCTGCTCATACTTTTTACCATACACAGAACAGAGCAGAGTTATGCTTGTGCAACTCACAACTCACAGGGCACCACACAAAGCCGAGAGGCAAGTCGCTTATACCATGTACCAAACACGGGCTTGAGCGGCCTGCTGCTCATACTTCTTACCATACACAGAACAGAGCAGAGTTATGCTTGTGCAACTCACAACTCACAGGGCACAACACAAAGCCGAGAGGCAAGCTGCTAATTCCATGTACCAAACACGGGACTGAGCGGCCTGATGCTTGTACTTCTTACAATACACAGAACAGAGCAGAGTTATGCGTGTGCAACACACAACTCACAGGGCACCACACAAAGCCGAGAGGCAAGCTGCTTATACCATGTACCAAACGCGGGACCGAACTGCCTGCTGCTCATACTTCTTACCATACACAGAACAGAGCAGAGTTATGCTTGTGCAACTCACAACTCACAGGGCACCCCACAAAGCCGAGAGGCAAGCTGCTTATACCATGTACCAAACACGGGATTGGTCGGCTTGCTGCTCATACTTCTTACCAGACACAGAACAGAGCAGAGTTATGCTTGCGCAACTCACAACTCACAGGGCACCACACAAAGCCGAGAGGCAAGCTGCTTATATCATGCACCAAACACGGGACCGAGCGGCCTGCTGCTCATACTTCTTACCATACACAGAACAGAGCAGAGTTATGCTTGTGCAACTCACAACTCACAGGGCAGAACAAACTGTCGCTAGTACCCCCCGATACATACAACACAAAGGAACCTGCTTTTCCAATCACTAAGTATGGGATGGAGAGGACTGTTGCTTACACCACTCACCGTACACGGAATAATGCAGAAGTCAGTTTGGAGCAACTCGAGATGCTTTAGCACCGCACCGACACCTTGCTGCCCACTCACTGCATTTGAAAACAAGCCTACTAATGTTAGTGTTACCTTGCTGCTGTCTGTCTCTCTCACAACAAACAGTCTCCCACAACCCAGTGCACTAAATGAAAGACTGCACAGGTCACACATGAGACACAGAATAATGAGACTGTCCCCCTATGCCACTCACTATGACGGGCACAGAAAAGAGTTCCCTGGTGGCAATGGCACCCCTTCACCGCTTGATTTATCTACTATACACAGGAGGTTGAGGACTGAAGCATATGCCACTCATTACACACAGGTCCTAAGGGTCGACTGTACCCGCCACTTGCACCACACAAAGCCGAGAGGCAAGCTGCTTATACCATGTACCAAACACGGGACCGAGCGGCCTGTTGCTCATACTTCTTACCATACACAGAACAGAGCAGAGTTATGCTTGTGCAACCCACAACTCACAGGGCAGAACAAACTGTCGCTATTACCCCATGATACATACAACACAGAGGAACCTGCTTTTCCAATTACTAAGTATGGGATGGAGAGGACTGTTGCTTACACCACTCACCGTACACAGAATAATGCAGAATTCAGTCGGTGCAACTCGGGATGCTTTAGCACCGCACTGACACCTTGCTGCCCACTCACTGCATTTGAAAACAAGCCTACTAATGTTAGTGTTGCCTTGCTGCCGTCGGTCTCTCTCACAACAAACAGTCTCCCACAACCCAGTGCACTGAATGAAAGACTGCACATGTCACACATGAGACACAGAATAATGAGACTGTCCCCCTATGCCACCCACTATGACGGGCACAGAAAAGAGTTCTCTGGTGGCAATGGCACCCTTTCACCGCTTGATTTACCTACTATACACAGGAGGGTGAGGACTGAAGCAAATGCCACTCATTACACACAGGTCCTAAGGGCCGACTGTACCCGCCACTTGCACCACACAAAGCCGAGAGGCAAGCTGCTTATACCATGTACCAAACACGGGACCGAGCGGCCTGCTGCTCATACTTCTTACCATACACAGAACATACCAGAGTTATGCTTGTGCAACTCACAACTCACAGGGCAGAACAAACTGTCGCTAGTACCCCATGACACATACAACATAGAGGAACCTGCTGTTTATGCTATCTACAACACATCGAGCCAACAAGCCTGTTGTGTATACCACCCACAAGACCCAGAACCAGGAAACAGGGGGACTAGGGCACCTACAACACATAGGACAAAAAAGCCTGCTGACAATACTACCCTCCACACAAAATACCTTGCGGAAGGCAGCATATGCCACTCACCACACATAGATACATACCCACAATATTTATGTCAGTTAGCATACACGGGACTGCGAAACCCGCTATACATGTTACCCTTCATACACACAAAAGAGCAGTCTGCTTTCCCTGTCAGCCACCACAAATGGAGCTCAGAGGCGGGCAACACATGCCACTTACCACACACAGGAAGGCTCGGTACACTGCACATGTCACCCTCATCATACAGGAATGAGTGGCCTGCTTCTTCCAACACTCACTGCACAGGGGAAAAAGCGGTTGGTTGTGAAGTGTCCGCCATATTGTGGGGGTGGCACTGGGTCTCAGATGGAAACTCTGTCACCGAGCCTGCACCGGTCCAACCTAAAGAAAGACTGAGTCTCCAAAAGTCTCCTAGACATGGTATAGGCTTTTTGCCAAGGGAGTATGGTAGGGAAAGGATTGCTGCCCATACCACTCACCGTACACAGAATAATGCAGAATTCATTTTGTGCAACTCGGGTTGCTTTAACACTGCACCGACACTTTGTTGCACACTCACTGCATTCGAAAACAAGCCTACAGATGTTAATGGTATCTTGCCGCTGTCTGTCTCTTTTAAAACAAACAGTCTCCCACAACACAGTGCACTAAATGAAAGACTGCACAGGCCACACACGAGACACAGAAGAATGAGACTGTCCCCCCATGCCACTCACTATGATGGGCACAGAAAAGAGTTCACTGGTGGCAATGGCACCCTTTCACTGCCTGATTTACTTCCTATACACGGGAGGGGGAGGACTGAAGCATATGCCACATATTACATACAGGTCTTAAGGGCCGACTGTACCTGCCACTTGCACCACACAAAGTCGAGAAGCAAGCTGCTCATATCACGTACCAAGCACGGGATCGAGTGGCCTGCTGCTCATACCTCTCACCACACACAGAACAGAGCGGAGTGCTGCTTGTGCAACTCACAACTTACTTCCGCTTCCAACACTCACTGCACACGGGAAAAGGCGGCTGGTTGTGAAATATCTGCCATATTGTGTTGGTGGCACCAGGCTTCAGATGGAAACTCTGTTACCGAGCCCGCACCGGTCCAACCTAAAGAAAGACTGATTTACAAAAAGTCTCTCAGACATGGTATAGGTTTTCTGCCATGGGAGTACAAAGTAAAGGGCCCGGACAGCACAAGCCTCCCATGTGAGTGCTCTGGGGGCAGCCCTCGGTTTACCCTCACCCCCAGCACAACACCCCGAACACGGAATGACCAAACATGCCATCATGCACACAGCACCTTGCACAATGTTTACATATGCTTTATGACTTGGCATTTGAACAACATGAAGGGTTACGGACAGAGCACTCTTCCCACTTTATGCCCTGTGTACAGTATTAGGCAGGGGGTATATAACTGTCACACAATGTACAGTAAGCTCACGAGCTCTGTGCCTTTAGCATTGCCCTCGAACCACTTTTGCATTGAGCACCATGCTCTTTGTATTAGAGGATCACTCACCCGCTTGCCACAAAGTAGTACTCACCATGAGTTTTGCTTGCAGGAAAACGATGTGCCATGTGATCTATGTGGGAGAGCCATAGAGCTCCTCGATGGAGAAATGGCATATTCATGCGGGCTTTGCACATATGATACACTCTGCATTGGGTGTATCGACTGCTGCCGCAAGTGCCACACATGGGTATGCACGGGAAGCTGGATGGGAGGCACTTGTGGCCAACCTTTCACTCATTCCGTAAGAGAAGAAGAATACACCATTTGTGCAGCCTGTGAGCAACTGTCATAGAGAAAAGAGCTATAGGAACAATAAACAATAGTGCTGCCAAATCAAAATACAGAAAGAATAGTGTGCTTACATTTATTATGAGTATAGCCATTCTAACCAATTACACACTCACCAGTAAAGGTAACCTTTACACTCTTAGCACACAAAGAAAAGATAAAAATAAGCATCGGAAGCCCCAGTATAACACAAACTGTGCTAAACCTTGTATGCACACACATAAGTATTATTGCAAGTTGATATTGGAGCATGCCACACAGGAAGGAGTCAAAGGAGGTGGTACCTTCCTGGCCGGGAAAACCAACCTGGCGGATGAGGACGGCCTGAAGCAGGTGGCTGAGGCATTTAAGTCGGGTGAACTGACCAATGAAATAGACTTGACTGACCTGTTGACTGAACCAGCGGAACTCAGAGGTCAGATGAGGTTTTTTAGGAAGACGGGAAGGAGAATGATGGGCATTACGGACAAGGAAATGGAAGCAGTAAAGAAAGCTGTGAAGGAAACAGTCCAGAAGGCAGGAGGAAACCCCAGCTTGATCACAGCCACTGCCCTGACATATGGACTTGGAAAGGCACCCTTCGTCCTGATTGCTAACATCGATATCGAAATGGTTCAGCCAGTGTTTGATATGATCCAGTTGGAGGCACAGGGAGTCACCTGGGGGATTAGGGCCCACAACATTGGGAACCTCTATCAGGAAGCTCGCTTCTCCTGGAAGCCTATGAGTAGGAAGGGGGCTCAAATGAGGATGAAGGCAAAGGATGCGGAGAGATATTTCTGGATGCACCCTGCCACGAGCATGCTGGTGGAAGAGGTGGTATTCACATATGACCGTCTTCACCCTACTACAGATGTTCACCAACTGGTACGGCCCGCCTATAAAACTTGCCTGAAAGCAAAACTTGAAGCCATAATTCAAATGAAGGCGGGGTCACTCACGAAGTTAGGCATGGTCATTCCAACAGGGTTCAAAGATGAAAGGACAATCACACCACAAGAAAGGGAATTGGCACACCCACTGACAGTAAAAAGGAACCAGCATGTGAATCATTGTAACCCTCGGACAGAAAGTCATTTGGTTGGGCTCTTCGTTGACCAGGTGCTCTACCTGAAGCTCAAGGCAAACGTTGAGAAAGGCGGAGATGGGTCTGTGAACTCCTCTGATGACCCCGCAATGATTCTCAGCTTCCCCACTGAGATAATCCTGGGAGGGCTTGGGACACTGAGGCTCACCTATTTTAATGGCTTTAACTACTGCATGTCGCCCACCCATGACGACCAGCCTGAGGTGTCGAGGCTTAACCACATCCAGTGCATGTGTTATTCACACAGAATGATGCTTCAGGCTCCGGGGGACGGGACAGCTACTCCTACTCCTAAGAAGCAGGACAAGAGGCCCCGCACCACTCCAGGAACTGACAAGGAGGCTGCAAAGATGCAAAAGCAATTCATGGACAACATGGAGAAATGAGACCAGCCACAGGAATAGAACCAGCTTGTAGCCACGAAAGAAGCACAAGCAGGTTAAGGCAGACAATTAATAGAAGCCTAGGAAACAGACATCCTAAAAACTATTTGTTACGCACCTGCCCCGTGGGAACCCCGTTGCATAGCACGGTGACAATGCAGGCGGGGGACTGCCCAGAAAACCCCGGGCCTGGTGTAATTTGTAAAAGCTTCTGCTGCTGTAAATGGTGTATAACTGCTGCCCAAAATGACGTTGATCCCAAATTGCAGAGTGATGGGGAGGGGGGCTTTTTACGGAGCACAAAGCAACGAAGGGGCCTCAGGACCGGTGCAAGCTTGGAGCAAAGGAGCACCCCAATAGAAGGTATGGCAACCGTTACCCTGCATATCATAACTTACTTACTTTATGCCCGAAGGAAACAACTGAGGGATGCTTTTACCATAACACAAGGACCTATAGTTATGCTCTTGCACACAATATGTCGCCTTGCAAGGAAAAAACCAAGACAAGGAAACCAGATTAGGCAAGGACCAAGGACATTCATCAGATGGGCTCACAGGAAAACCAAATACAGGTTACAATACACGGGGAAAACCCAGAAAAGGTCTGTACTAACCAAAGCCCAAGCTGCATCAGGGGAGTTTATTACAACACAAAGAACTGACAGCAGGACCAAACGGAAGACAATTAAGGCAAGATTCAAGACAATGAAGGATGCATCAGGAAGAACCCTCACAACACAAAGGAGGGGAAAACGGACCAAATATGAACTGAACACACATATGCATATACCTGCAAGGAAAGAACTCTGTAAGACACTATCAGAAAAGAAACAACACTCACACATCCACACAGAAGTAGACAAACCCAGTAACCATGAACAAACAAGGAATCCCAGCCAACTGGAATCGAGCGCAACAAAATCACCTACTAAGATTTTAGATACTATACACCCTGGAAGCATTATGACCAAATTGCCATTTACCAGGAGAGAGGTCATAAGGGGAAAAGGGGGACAGCTCACTGAGTCACCAACCTTAAACAATAACCGGCTTGAAGCAGAAGCAGTTTACAACGGAGAAGGGATTGACTCGGATCAGCTCGACGAGGCTCTCAGACTACAGGACAAAAGCTCGATCCCCCCCATAGGCTATGATGAGCTCCTTTCAAAACTGGAAACCGGGGAATTAAGCTTCTTACACCTCATTAGAAAAGCATTGGGCAAACATCTGAGGACCCACTTTGGGGTAAGCAACGGTGAACATTGGAGACTCATAACACTTCGAATTACAACAGAACAACATATAGAAGCCTATATCTATGATTCCCTTGGAGCAATGACAGCAACCGAAACACAAAGCAAACTTGAAGGGGCGCTCTCCGCTTGGTTGCATGCCCATCATAAAACCATGAAAGGGAAGAGTTGGAATGTAGAGGTATCAACTTTCAGACAACAACTGGATAATCACACTTGTGGGATATGGGTTATTAGAACAGCGGAGAAATGGAGGCAATGGTGTGATAGGAGCGGGCACATACCATTCTTCACCTATTTAAAAGAAGGAAACACTGAAGGGGAGCACCACAGTTCTGAGGCTACATTACACATCCAGGACTTTCAAGAAGAAATTCAAGATAGGATTACTCAACCCAAGGATGCAAGAGGGAGCATCAATAGCGACATTTCAAAATACAACCCTGTATACAGTAGAAAAGGAGTCATCTCCGTAACCAACATTGAGACTCTGTGCAGAAAGCTGAAGCTAGACTTCACTTGTACCAACAACGAGCATATTCTTTATGAAATGATAAACGGGAGCCAAAAGGAATATAACAATAACACCAACAAACTTCCCCAGACAAAACACCACACCTATATCCATCAACAAAGTCAGGAATGGACATTGGCAATACACCTGAAACATAAGAACACCGTCCTCCTAATCAAACCCTTCACAAAAATGGGAAAGGAAAGTCATGACAACGAGACACCAGTATATAAACACTTAGGCCTCAGATGTGAGGTCGATGCTCAAAACAAAGGCCTCCTTGTCCTCCACACAGCAATTAAAATTCAGGAAATCCTTCAAAATCTCAGATATGCAGGAGAGCACCAGTTAGAAAGAGACATCATAAACAGCATGACCACCTCCAACATCAAGTACCACCACGGTAACGGGAAATTCACCAGAAATGAGAAGTTAAACAACAGGAGAGCGGTAGCCATTATCAGGGAGCAGCTCAGATATGGGAATATAACCTCTGACAAAATAGCGCAAAACAGAGAACTCTGGGGAAATCAAGAGGCGCTGGCGCGGGGCGCTGGCGCGGGGCG
>LGRX02020508.1:0-19969 GCA_001247695.2 Cymbomonas tetramitiformis
TGGTCCCTGGGTCCTATGCTCCTTGCGTGCACGCTTTGCACCTATCTACCGTACGCGCACCCTCGCGCATTCCTCCCCACCCCCCACTCGCAGCGCCGCTGCTCACCCTTTGGCCGCTGATTCGCAACCGCAGATGAAGCAGCATAAGGCACGGCGCCGGGGAGAGCGCCGCACGCGCCACGCGCCTGATTCGGCGCGGAGCGGAGCAGCCTCCCCGCACCCTTGGTCCCTGGGTCCTATGGTCCTTGCGTGCACGCTATGCACCTATCTACCGTACGCGCACCCTCCCCCATCCCTCCCCACCCACCACTCGCGGCGCCGCTGCCCACTCTTTGGCCGCTGATTCGCAACCGCAGATGAAGCAGCATAAGGCACGGCGCCGGGGAGAGCGCCGCACGCGCGACGCGCCTGATTCGGCGCGGAGCGGAGCAGCCTCCCCGCACCCTTGGTCCCTGGGTCCTATGCTCCTTGCGTGCACGCTTTGCACCTATCTACCGTACGCGCACCCTCGCGCATTCCTCCCCACCCACCACTCGCAGCGCCCCTGCTCACCCTTTGGCCGCTGATTCGCAACCGCAGATGAAGCAGCATAAGGCACAGCGCCGGGGAGAGCGCCACACGCGCCACGCGCCTGATTCGGCGCGGAGCGGAGCAGCCTCCCCGCACCCTTTGTCCCTGGGTCCTCTGGTCCTTGCGTGCACCCTATGCACCTTTCTACAAAGATATAAACAAAGTTATATACGGCAAGATATGCAATATCAATAATCGCAGATTTTTTGATGTTGAAATAGGTAGTAAATAGTGTGCTGAAGGTGATCAGTTGCTAATAAACAAGTTATTCCAACATCTGATACATGTCTGAGTTAATGAAAAATCTTCCCCTGCCTACATGCTTTACACACTACCTTTTCCTCATGACCCCCACAGTTCTCACACAAAAACACACCACACTCGCAGAACATATTTGTGGAACAGTTGTGGCAGTATGGATATTCTTCACAAAGATAACATCCATACACCAGCACATCAAACAGAAAGATCTTGCAAAGTCTACAGTGAAACTGTGCATCCTCCTCTTCACTGGAATCTTCTAATTCCTGGGGGAAAAAAACAATATGCATTAATTAGGCACCAAAATATCTATCGCGAAATAAATATTCTGCTGGAAATTTAAGAAACACGCAAAATCTACTCGGGTGACAGGCGCGTGCCCGGGGAGCTGTCCCCACATATTGAACATCAAAACCTTCCATCACCGGGCGCCTTCCCACCATGCACACCATCATGCAGCCTCCGCGCACCCTTTGCCCCTGGGTCATATGGTCCTTTCATGCACGCTATGCACCTTTCTACAGTACGCGCACCCTCGCCCATCCCTCCCCACCCACGACTCGCAACGCCGCTGCTCAACCTTTGGCCGCTGATTCGCAACCGCAGATGAAGCAGCATAAGGCACGGCGCCGGGGAGAGCGCCGCACGCGCCACGCGCCTGATTCGGCGCGGAGCGGAGCAGCCTCCCCACACCCTTGGTCCCTGGGTCCTATGGTCCTTGCGGGCACGCTTTGCACCTATCTACCGTACGCGCACCCTCCGCCATCCCTCCCCACCCACCACTCGCAGCGCCGCTGCTCACTCTTTGGCTGCTGATTCGCAACCGCAGATGAAGCAGCATAAGGCACGGCGCCGGGGAGAGCGCCGCACGCGCCACGCGCCTGATTCGGCGCGGCGCGGAGCAGCCTCCCCGCACCCTTGGTCCCTGGGTCCTATGCTCCTTGCGTGCACGCTTTGCACCTATCTACCGTACGCGCACCCTCCGCCATCCCTGCTCACGGCCTGCTCACTAAACTGGCCGGTAGTTGCCGCTGCTAGCGACCATATGAAACACTTGCCATCGCCGGGGACTATTACAAGCAGCCATGTGCGTAGAGAGCAGGGAGAGCGGCCCTACAAAAACACGCGAACGGACACTGTCACAGGGGCATACACTCGATGGCTGTGGAAGCATGCGCAGCTCGGGTCCGACATCGCCAGGTATCCATGGCCCTGTCGATGGCCCGGGGAGAGCCACTCTTTGGCCGCTGCTCACCCTTTGGCCGCTGATTCGCAACCGCAGATGACGCACCATAAGGCACAGCGCCGGGGAGAGTGCCGCACGCGCCACGCGCCTGATTCGGCGCGGAGCGGAGCAGCCTCCCCGCACCCTTTGTCCCTGGGTCCTATGGTCCTTGCGTGCACACTATGCACCTATCTACCGTACGCGCACCCTCGCGCATCCCTCCCCACCCACGACCTGCAGCGCCGCTGCTCACCCTTTGGCCGCTGATTCGCAACCGCAGATGAAGCAGCATTAGGCACAGCGCCGGGGAGAGCGCCGCACGCGCCACGCGCCTGATTCGGCGCGGAGCGGAGCAGCCTCCCCGCACCCTTTATCCCTGGGTCCTATGGTCCTTGCGTGCGGACACTATGCACCTATCTACCGTACGCGCACCCTCGCGCATCCCTCCCCACCCACGACCTGCAGCGCCGCTGCTCACCCTTTGGCCGCTGATTCGCAACCGCAGATGAAGCAGGATAAGGCACAGCGCCGGGGAGAGCGCCGCACGCGCCACGCGCCTGATTCGGCGCGGAGCGGAGCAGCCTCCCCGCACCCTTTGTCCCTGGGTCCTATGGTCCTTGCGTGCACACTATGCACCTATCTACCGTACGCGCACCCTCGCGCATCCCTCCCCACCCACGACCTGCAGCGCCGCTGCTCACCCTTTGGCCGCTGATTCGCAACCGCAGATGAAGCAGGATAAGGCACAGCGCCGGGGAGAGCGCGGCACGCGCCACGCGCCTGATTCGGCGCGGAGCGGAGCAGCCTCCCCGCACCCTTTGTCCCTGGGTCCTATGGTCCTTGCGAGCACACTATGCACCTATCTACCGTACGCGCACCCTCGCGCATCCCTCCCCACCCACGACCTGCAGCGCCGCTGCTCACCCTTTGGCCGCTGATTCGCAACCGCAGATGAAGCAGGATAAGGCACAGCGCCGGGGAGAGCGCCGCACGCGCCACGCGCCTGATTCGGCGCGGAGCGGAGCAGCCTCCCCGCACCCTTTGTCCCTGGGTCCTATGTTCCTTGCGTGCACCCTATGCACCTTTCTACAAAGAAATACACAAAGATATATGCCGGGGAAAAAAACAATCCCACCCATGACTCGCTGTCCACCCCTTGGCCGCTGATTCGCAACCGCAGATGAACAGTCGCCCGACAAGCTGCTGACCAGGCACCCGCGGAGTGGCGGCTGCGTTCACTAGATGAAGGGCGGGCGGGCGGGATCCCGTACGGGAAGGGAGGGGAAGGAAAAGTTCACGGTCTTACCGGGTTTTCCTCGACCACTCCTCCAGCGACCGGGGGGAGGCCGCCTCCCTGCACGGTTGCAGCTTCGGAGGCCTGCGCACCAGTTCACGAAAGCATGTTTGAATCCACTGCGGAAACCATGGGATATTCCCACAGCAGTGGCATCCCACAGCGTGCATGCCGGAAAACAGGGGAGTCCGCATACCTGAATGAATACGCACAGCCGGTGACTTTTCCTAAGCACGTGATTCCGCACCAGGGCGCAGTCACCGGCTGTGTGTATCCACATATTCGCTGACCACCTATTTACGCAGAAACTTTCAGGAGCCGTCCGCTCTTTCAGTCGAACAGCGGTTAACTAATTAAGCCACGAACCTATCCAACATGCACATCCACAAGAGACAAGCATGGGGCACGTAACCTTTGGAGCGAGTGCGGCCTGGCCTGCATACCTGAATGAATACGCACAGCCGGTGACTTTTCCTAAGCACGTGATTCCGCACCAGGGCGCAGTCACCGGCTGTGTGTATCCACATATTCGCTGACCACCTATTTACGCAGAAACTTTCAGGAGCCGTCCGCTCTTTCAGTCGAACAGCGGTTAACTAATTAAGCCACGAACCTATCCAACATGCACATCCACAAGAGACAAGCATGGGGCACGTAACCTTTGGAGCGAGTGCGGCCTGGCCTGCCTCGCTGCCAACCGTGGCCGTCCTTGCCCGTTTAGGTGCACCTTGTTCAGCAGCGCTCGTTGCTCCTGTTCGGGTACTCTCCATTCTTAAGTAACAGTACTCGCTTTTAAAAGTAAACTACCTGTTCTGCATACATTGCAACAGAACTGCTTTCTGTCACCCGCGTGATTCAAGAAAAAAGTAAAACTACTTACCAGCCATTTTCTTTCTCGACCTTCTGCTACTTAAATTAAATAAACAAAAAAATAAACTGTTACAGTTTAACTGTTTTTTGAAAACTTCAACTTCAAGAACCTAACTTGGTTTCTTGGCTACGTTACCTCTCTCTTACCAGCTATGGTGCGCGTGGCCACTAAAATCGGCTACCTTTCGGCTCCCTACTGGTTTAGCCGAGACAGGTATGATACGATCTGTATGTGACGCATCCCACCTATCTACTGAACGATGATGTATACCCCTGCCTGCGTTCATACCTGGCCGCCATTCGCCAGTCGCTCCACTCCTGTCAATTCTACCTTGGCCACAGACCAGAGAATTGCACATCTACCATTCAGGATCCTCGTTTACCACGGTTTACCAGCTCCGTCTCTATATTTATACTACATTGCGAAGTTTTATATCCATTTACCATTAGGCCACGACCATTTACCATTCCAGATCCTCGTTTACCACGCTCCGTTCTGAAATTACCAGGCTTTTACCATGCTTCAACCTATGTTACCGCAAATTACCAATGATTTACCGTCAGTTATTTTTTTAATAAATATTTTAACGTTTACCACCTGATTACCACCCCACATAGGGGCTTACCGCCGTTTACCACCAGTTTACCACATTTTAACACCAGTTTACCACATTCTACCACGATTCCTTCTCAGTGTGCTCATCACGGATCTCATCAGGGATCCGTGTATGTCTACAGCGTGTCTGACTCTGGTGCAACGTTTATGCAAAAGGTTGCAGCGAATGATGGCAGCTCTTTGGACTACTTTGGAAATAGCGTCGCATTGTCGGGCACTCACCTAGTGGTCGGAGCACACGGTGACGACGACCTCGGTTCTGATTCGGGATCCGTGTATGTCTACAGCGTTACCGACTCTGGTACAACGTTAGTGCAAAAGGTCACAGCGGATGATGGCAGCTCTGGTGCTTATTTTGGAATAAAAGTCGCCTTATCTGGAACACGCCTAGTGGTTGGAGCATATGGTTCTTATGGTGCTGCGTACATGTATAGCATTACCGACTCAGGGGCAAACTTTATTCAAAAGTTGTCAACTACAAGCGGTGGTGCATTATATTATGGATACACCCTGGCCTTATCAGAGACTCACCTGGTGGTTGGAGACCTTTATGACAGTGCGGTTGGTATTCAAGCGGGTTCCGTCCATGTGTATAGCATCCAAGACTCAGGGGCAACGTTCATTCAACTGGTGACAGCGAATGACGCCACCTCTTATGACATGTTTGGGAGCAGTGTAGCACTATCGAGCACTCACCTAGTGGTTGGAGCATCTGATGACGACTCAGGTAGTGGTTCCGCATATTTGTATAGCGTCTCCGAAACAGGTGCAACGTTTGTACAAAAGTTGACGCCGAATGACGTCTATACATATTATGGGGGGAGGGGATCCGGCATTGCAATATGGGGGGGGGCACCTAGTGGTTGGAGCATATGGTTATAATGACTATCAGGGGTCCGTGTATGTGTACAACATAACCGACTCTGGTGCAACTTTTCTTCAAAAGGTCATAGCGAATGACGGCAGCTCTGGAGACTCCTTTGGATACAGCGTCGCTTTGTCGAGTACCCACCTTGTGGTCGGAGCATACCGTGACGATCAAGGATCCGTGTATCTTGCTTAATTTTTGCATAGCATAGATAGACCATGCTATTGTGTACGTTTACTTGTTAAACCTTTCAATATGCCTGTGTGTATATGTCAATCTTTGATAATATTTGGGTGGTTTGGACATGATACTCTTTCCGTATTTCAATTCCAATAGAATTGCGATTAGCATCGTTTCAATAGCCCATTGTGGATTTTGCATTTTGTTTTGAATAATGATGTTGTCGCTTCAGCATAATACTTATGATCTATTTCAACCCCAATAAATTTGCGATTATTGTTATTGCATACCCAGCCGACCGTACCGATACCCATGAAAGGGTCTAACACATTATCATTTGAATAAGTTCTCACAATCCATTCTAATATATCATAAGGCTTCGCAGTCGGGTGCTTGCTTTTGTAATTTCCGTTGGCAATAGTTATCACAGATTTGGG
This sequence comes from Cymbomonas tetramitiformis, assembly GCA_001247695.2. Classification (NCBI taxonomy): domain Eukaryota; kingdom Viridiplantae; phylum Chlorophyta; class Pyramimonadophyceae; order Pyramimonadales; family Pyramimonadaceae; genus Cymbomonas; species Cymbomonas tetramitiformis. The sequence continues at coordinate 6,322 of LGRX02020508.1, forward strand.
AAACCGTTTCCCGTCCGATATTGTGTTAATCCTGGGGCTGTTTCCGGTGTACAGCTCGGTGCGTCTACCCGGGACACGTGTGTACGCAATTCCATTGGTCATCTGTGGATTATAAGTAGGTAACTTATCATAAAATACATACAACATCTCGTGACTGCGTAGTGGCATATGATTACAATGATAAAACCCAGAACTGACCGTTTTCTGCCAGACGATATCATATCTGAACATCTTTTCATTACTGGATATTAACTTATGTCCGAACCGAGTTGTGCAAAAGAATACATATGCAGTGCGTGGTTTACCAATACGTTTCAGTTGTGTCCATAAGTTGTCTAAATCAATAATTTGATTGTCAAATTTGCATGCAGTTTGATTATATGGTAAATCTAAGATAACTAAATCAATTGAATTGGAATCGATGTTCGGCAATATATCGAAACAATCTGCATTGAATATCTGGGTCGTCATAAAATAAGGTAAGAAAAAGAGCCGAGATGTTAGCACTCGAGATCGGTTGTCATAAAGTGAAAGTTAGTATTACTATATAGATGAATTTCAAATTATGACAAAAATCGCAAAAAATAGTTCAGCGTGTCATATATAGATCAATCTCTAATTCTGACAGATTCTCTTGTGCACCAGCCACGGGACACCGGACGCCGGCCTGCGTGTCACAAACAGCAACTTAGAATTACTATATACACCATTCTCAGATAATGACAAGAGCAACAATTGAAATTTGTTTCCGATCGTATAGATTGTTGCCGGAGATAAGTTCAAAATCGCAAAAAATCACAGACCTGAGTAAGATCGCAAAAAATTATGGGGACCTGTGTGAGATCGCAATAAATTCACTGTTGTCACAAACGGAAACTTATATTTACTATAATGATGATTTTCAGTTTATGACAAGCTGTGTTTCCAGATCGCAGATTTTCAGATATCTACCTGTGTCACAAACGGAAACTTATACTTACTATAATGATGATTTTTCAGTTTATGACAAACTGTATTTTGAAATCGCAGAAATTCCAGAAATCTACATAAGTTCACAGTTGTCACAAAGTGGAACTTATACTTACTATAATGATGATTTTTACTTTATGACAACATATCAACAATAACTAGCTTGCGAGCTGGGAAGCGAGCAATGTAAGGCGGGCATGGGACGCAGGTACGGCGGTAATAACAAGGATCGCGGTATCGACTGAAGCAATACTGCCGTAGATAACCCATAGGTACTCACTACATAAGAGGCGTTCCGAAATACTGGGAAATCCTGGCAAAATACATAAGATACTTAAGGAATACAAGTGTATTTAATAAGGATGTACCCCCACTACACGCCTCTTATGTAGTCACAGGCCCCTCCTGTGAGTCGCGAAGTTCATTATATTCATGCGCCCCCTACTGTGACGCCTCCCTATATGGGCTCTGGGGCGGTACGCACTTTTGAGGAGTTTGATTCTGATGAGGAGGAAGATGAATCAGAGTACCCTGTTGGGTATTTCGATGATTCTGAAGACAGTTTAGAAGAGGAAGACAAGGATTATGGCCACTTGGCCCCTCCGCTATTTTCAGATTCTCGATTGGAACAGGGTTCTTCGCTGGACACAGGTCTCCAGCTGGAATCTTATGGCGGAGTTTTGCAACCCTCGATGGAGGAGGACTTTTTACCGCAACGCGAGTTTTCTGTGGGCACAGTTTCATTTAATGAGCCAGACACAGAAGAATTTGAAAACGATAATTTTCCGGAAGCAGCTTTCGCTGAAGGAGGAGAGTTCGATGAAGGTTACACCGCAGAGGAGTGGGCCGCCTGGAACGCAGGGGCCTACGATGCTCAGGAGTATGGTGGTGCGCGAGAGGAGTTTGCTGAGCATTTTGACAGCTACGATGGGGAAGAGTATTATTCCGATGATTACTGATTTTCTTTTACTGACCGGCGGCACGTTTCTCTGGACGCTAGCCAATTGCTGTAGGTGGGATCCGGTTTATTTCAGCAGCTTTTATTTATTGTTTCTAGCCACTTGCGAGCAGCGTTTATTTTTTATGGCACATTATTCATGGGCGGATTCCCTTTTCACAATGCCACGGACTGAACGCTATATCGACCGGCAGGACTTTCTTGTATTTGTTGCTAAGATCCATCATGCAGACCGGCAGCCTCTTATCATGTTGCCAGCCACTTGTTGGAAAAGAGAGTTTTGATCGGCGGAGACATGTTATTTCAATCTCGTAGCTCACAGCTCACTCACATCTTAGCATGTAATTTATGCTTTAGCACTCAACCACATCTTGAGACCTAGCTAGCTCCTAGAATTAACCGCTTACATTTCTTTCCGTAAACTCTAGTAGCTAGGGTGGTGTGCTGTCACAAGCTGTACACCTCAAATGAGGTGGTGTGCTGGAAATGACAGCCTGACTAGTTCGTACAGTCAGGTGTCATATCCAGTTTGTCATTCTCGGTGTACAGTTAGTGACCTAGACTCAGTATTTATGTCCATCTATACGAGTCTAGTGATCCGTTTGTTCACCGTCGGCTGCGGATCCCCACTGCCTGTTTCAGCTGTTTCTAGCAGAATATATCAGCTTGACTGTATATTCGGAGTGTGGTAATCAGAATAGATAAACGGATAATCATCAGTCTTCCCGTTATATGTTCGGGGTCTAGGGTTCCGGGACCGGTGACAGCCATACACCCTAACTATAGGAATGACAGTCGGGGCGTCACTTCCAGCAACAAATACTGCCAAGAGATATATCTTTGAGTTACCTGAAGCTCAAGGCTTCAAGTTACTTGTGCGCCCAACGCGAAATTTTTTTCTAAGGCCGCAGATTTATTGGGTTTGGGTTTGGGTTCGAACACAAACCCACACCTAAAGATGCCAAGCAGTCGAGGGTTTCCCCTGTGTGTGCATGTGTGTTAATTCATATGAAATATTCCATGAAAGAAATGAGAATATCCCGCACAAACGGGCAGCGCTCGGCCGTTTTGTAAAATTAGGGTGCACCCAAAATTCAAAACGCATCTTTGAAACTCGGAAGTTTCAAAGATGTGCTGGAATCTGTATAGGCAGCCCTGACAGGCAGGCCCCTATGACAGACCCCTAGGACCAACACTGGACTGTTGACTGATCTATAGGTTCGTGCTGTGACACACGCTGTGTCACAGCCGGGTAGGCTAGTTTCCGAGACCGTTGCGAGACCGTTCCGGGTATATCTAGCTTAGGGTTTATTTATCTTATGAGAGTTTATCCATACAGTTCGGGACCCTCTGATATCTAGTGAACTAGGATATTCCGGTAGGTTATGGGCCGGTCGCGTGCAGAGGCAAAAGGCAAGGCAAAGGGTTTAGGATATAAAAGAAGTAGGAATAGTTTTCAGAAGCACTAGAATACTTTTCATATGCTTCTGAAAACTATTCCTACTGCCGCTAAATCTTAAACCCTTTGCTGGAAACAGCAGCTCGGGCAGTGGGGACCCGCTGCCGACGGTGAAACAACGGATCACTAAACTCGGATATAAGAACGATATATACCCGAGATGAGTGACACAGGCTGACCACCGAAGATGACATACAGGAATGACACTAGACTGTACGAACTAGTCGTAGTGTCAATTCCAGCACACCACCTCATCTGAGGTGGACCAGCTAGTGACACTCACCACCCTAGCTACTAGAGTTTACAGATAAATGTCAAGATGTTAAACTCTAGGAAGCTAGTCAAGGTCACAGGTGGCAAGATGAATGTACAGGCTAGCAAAATAATACTGCTAAGCCTCGGAGATTGCTAGGACCAATTCCGGTCTGCTAAAATTAATGCTCTGCCAGCTAGTGGTGGGTGCTCCCACAAATCTCGCCTGTCTGCATGTGATGGAGAATGCTAAAAGAATTCCGCCTGTCGGTTTAGCTTTGATATATCTGCGAACTGTAAGGTCTCTTGCCATAAAAATGTTCGTCTCAATCGGTAAAGCTGCCCGCTAGTGGTGAGAATTTCAGCAACATCCTCTGCCCAAAACTACAGCAAGTGGTGGAGAAATGCCAAAAGGAACACCGCCTGTCTGTTTAAAGAACTAATAGTAGTCATCATCAGAATCGTAACTAGCATCATCCTCATAATAAGAATCTTCATCATAAAATTCTGCACCACCAGTTCCAACGGAATCGTGGGCTCCTGCCTCCCAGGCAGCCCATTCTTCTGCGGTGTAGATGTCCTCGTCATGCTCGTACTCAACGGCAGGTTCATTCTTTAAAGAAACTCTGCCAACTGAAAAGCCATTTTGCGGTAAAAACTCTTCCCCAAGTGGGGCCTCGAAACCTCCGCCATAAGAATCCTGCTGAAAACCTGTGTCCAGCTCGGAATCCCGTTCCAATCGATCGGACGAAAAATGCGGAGCGGCCAAGTGGCCATCTTGCTCCTCTGCCTCCTCACAACTGTCGCTGGAATCATCGAAATACCCAAGTGGGTACTCCGATTCATCCTCATCCTCACTAGGCAAATACTCCCCATAACTGTGAACAACCCCAGAGCCCATATAGGGAGGTACAATGGGAGGCGCATGGACATAGTGAACTTCGGTTACCACAGGAGGGGCCTGTGGCACCATCTCGCTTGCCCTAGTGGCACTAGGCAAGGGTCTAGTGGTGGAAATCTGAGTTGAAACTGATTTTGACGCCAAAATCGCCGGCGCATCGCCCACTCCTACTTCGCAAAACTCTCCGCTCGAAATACCAGAACCAGCGGTCTCGGCCGAGACACCACCAACTTGTGGCTCACCAGCCACCAAGATGTTCAAAACTATCGGAAAATTCTCGGTCGAAACTGCCGAAATCTGAGCCGCCTCACGGAAATGCGAAATAGCCAAATGCATGGAAGAGCATAAAGAGGTGAGCTGTGATCTCTTGAGAGTTGACACTCTCGCAAATCCAGAGTCAACAGACGCCAAAAGAGCCGAAAGCTCCTCACTCGAAGAAATCTGCTGCGAATCCATCAAAGAAAATGAGATCTCGAAATGAAACAACGTAACAAAAATCGTAGGAGTCCACCCCGTCGAAATCACCCAAAGCCGTAACCAGCCGCCTCCAGAAAATAAGCAGAATCTGCTCTAAAGCGTCCCACAAGGCGTGGAGACGCTCAACCGAAAGATAGGGCGGAAATAAAATAAAATTCTACGCTAAAATTCAGTTCACGCGAACGTGAGAGGGACCATAACCTGCTGGAAACAGCAGCTCAGGCAGTGAGGACCCGCTGCCGACGGTGAAACAACGGATCACTAAACTCGGATATACAAACGATATATACCCGGAGATGAGTGTCACTAGCTGGTCCACCTCAGATGAGGTGGTGTGCTGGAATTGACACTACGACTAGTTCGTACAGTCTAGTGTCATTCCTGTATGTCATCTTCGGTGGTCAGCCTGTGTCACTCATCTCGGGTATATATCGTTTGTATATCCGAGTTTAGTGATCCGTTGTTTCACCGTCGGCAGCGGGTCCCCACTGCATGTTCAGCTGTTTCTAGCAGGTTATGGTCCCTCTCACGTTCGCGTGAACTGAATTTTAGCGTAGACTTTTATTTTATTTCCGCTCTATCTTTTGGTTGAGCGTCTCCACACCTTGTGGGACGCTTTAGAGCAGATTCTGCGTATTTTCTGTAGGCGGCTGCTTACGGCTTTGGGTGATTTCGACGGGGTGGACTCCTACGATTTTTGTTACGTTATTTCATTATTGGATCTCATTTTCTTTGATGGATTCGCAGCAGATTTCTTCGAGTGAGGAGCTTATGGCTCTTTTGGCGACTGTTGATGCTAGTATGGAGAGGGTCTCGACTCTCAAACGTTCTCAGTTGTTATCATTGTGCAGCTCTATGGCACGCTCCCTTTCGCATTTTCGTTGCGCGGATTCTTCGGCTATTTCATCGGAGCCCATTCAGCCGATTTCTTTACACATTGTTGTTTCAGAGACTGGCGCACAGGTTGGTGGTGCCCAGTGCGTTGGGCAATCAACCGTAGAATCCGGGAGTTTTCGTGCTGCGCTTTGTGAGACAGGAGTTGGCGATGGCATGGCTGTACTGAGTTCACGATCAGTTTCATCTCAAGTTACCACCACTCGACCCTTCCCTAGTGTCACTAGGGCAAGAGACACTTCCCAACAGGCCCCTCCTGTTAGGACAGCAGTTCATTATGTTCATGCCCCTCCAGTTGCACCTTCCTATATGGGCTCTGGGTTGAGCCGCGATTTCGAGGAGTGTTTATCTAGTGAAGAAGAAGATGAATCGGAATACCCTGTTGGGTATTTCGATGAGTCTGATGACAGTTGTGAGGAAGTAGCAAGAGGAGGAGCAAGATGGCCACTTAGCCGCTCCGCATTTTTCGTCCGATCGATTGGAACATGAATTCGTATTGGGCACAGGTTCCCAGCCGGATTCTTATGGCGGAGTTTTGGAGCCCCCACTTGGGGAGGAATTTTTACCGCAGAGCGAGTTTAATGTTGGCACGGTTTCTTTTAGAGATGAGCCTGCAATGAGCGACGAGAATGAATACACCGCAGAGGAGTGGGCTGCCTGGGAGGCAGGAGCCCACGATTCCGAAGAAATTGGTGGTGCTGGTTTTTATGATGAAGAATCTTACTATGGGGAAGATGCTGGTTTCGATTCTAGTGATGACTACTATTAGTTCTCTAAACAGACAGGCGGTGCTCGCGTTAGCAATCTCCACCACTTGCTGTAGTTTTGGGTAGAAGGATGTTGCTGTAATTCTCACCACTAGCGGGCAGCTTTATCAATTAAGACGAACAATTTTTATGGCAAGAGACCTTTATAGTTCGCAGAAGTATTGAAGCTAAACCGACAGGCAGAATTCTTTTAGCATTCTCCATCACATGCAGACAGGCGAGATTTACAACAGCACCCACCACTAGCTGGCAGAGCATTAATCTTAGCAGACCGGAATGGTCCTAGCTGTTTCCTAGGCTTAGCAGTATTATTTTGCTAGCCTGTACATTCATCTTGCCACCTGTGACTTTGACTAGCTCCCTAGAGTTAACATCTTGACATTTCTCTGTAAACTCTAGTAGCTAGGGTGGTGAGTGTCACTAGTTGGTCCACCTCAGATGAGGTGGTGTGCTGGAATTGACGCTACGACTAGTTCGTACAGTCTAGTGTCATTCCTGTATGTCATCTTCGGTGGTCAGCCTGTGTCACTCATCTCGGGTATATATCGTTTGTATATCCGAGTTTAGTGATCCGTTGTTTCACCGTCGGCAGCGGGTCCCCACTGCCTGAGCTGCTGTTTCCAGCACCCTTTGCCTTTCCCTTTGCCTTTGGCCTTCCGTTCGCAGTTTTACCATGTGCACCTCGGAGCGGTGGCACCTCGGATCCGGCGAAATGACGATGACATCTCGATCGCGCGGAATCAGTTCCCACTTCGTGTCCAATATCGTTTACCGTACATAATCGATCGATAATGGGCCTGACTTTCATATTGATAATTTGATATTGATATCTTGATATTGATATTGAAAAAGTAAAATACTTAGTGCGTGGTCTCGAAGCCATCCGATCGATCATCTCCACACGAGACGAGACACGAGCAGAGGATCGGTCGAGCACGAGACACGACTTTAAAATCTAACAGATCGACCGTTCATTTCCCGCATGATGTTGGCTGAGAGGAGAACTTGAGATCGACAATCTCAATGCGAAACATCATCGATAATGTAAATGCTGAAAAAAAGTTTTTAAAAAACCCACCACAACTCCAGCATTCCAACTTTTACTTTTTTGGTCCGACGTGCCGATACATAATTTGAGGTTCGCTGTTTATGCACGACCTTGAACCTATGGAAAATCGGACTGACCCTCTGAGACGACTGATCGCGCGGTTCATGAAACATCCACTGACCACGTCATATAAAGGCTCATAACAGTCTTGCAGATGTGACCGTCGTAGTGATCGGCAATTGGCAGACGCGTTCAACAATTGGCAGACGCGTTCAGCTCCTGTCCCTGAAACGTTGTATATCGTTAGATTCAAGATTGGAATGTATATAACTTATCCTTCCATCCAGATCTTATATCCAGACCTACATAATCTTACATAATAGAGAGTTTCACGCAAAATTCGGCAGCCAATTCTTTCGCTAGGCCGACGTGGACGTAAAATATCCATCTTGTTGCAAAAGTCCGATGTTACTGGTGAAGTCTGCGAGCGCCAATTTTGGTTGGGTCTGAATCGAATATTCATGCTGTACAGTCAGCCGAGCGAATTGAGTCGCTGCCGAATTGAGTTCTCATTTCGTTCGAATTTGGCCTCGATCGAGCGAATTCAAGCGAATTCTCACGAGCGAATTGAGCAAATCGGCAGCCGATCCGACGTGGACCGACGTGTCCCCGAAAAATGCGGCATCTCCTGACGTCGGACTAGCGAAAGAATTGGCTGCCGAAATTTGCGTGAAAGTCACTAATTGACACTTTGAGTATGACAGCAAGAAAGTGCAGATGCCGATCATATCAATCTGAAAGGACACGGACAGTCGGACATAATAATAAGTATCTTCTTCTTGTTTCATTGTTCACCACTAGCGGACGGGAGGTAGACGGAAAGTCACGAATCGTGTCTGTGGTCGACGTCGGAACTAACGTGGAAGGAAGAAGTTAAATAAACCAGAGTTGCAAACCATTCAAAAACACAAAAGACGAGTCTTCAAACAGATTCAAACTGCAAATCATCAGCAGCAGATTACAGGATATTGGAACGGAAAATGGCGCGCTCCTCGTGCATGTCGTATACAATAAGCACCAAACGCGCACAGGAAGCAAGCGGCAAGCGGCAAGCACTCACTCTACGTTTTGATACCAGAAAGCGTCGAGTGCGTTCAGACACCAAACTTTTAATTCAGGCTTTTTCCAAGGACTCTAAGTTAGCTTTAGTGACGGGTGCAAATGGAGGGCTAGGGCGCGCCACTGCACTCCAGCTTGCCAAGGATGGATACACTGTAATAGTTGCCTGTCGCCATAAAGTCAAAGGGCTTGAGGCAGCCGCTGAGATACGTGCTACATCAGGAGGCTCCGCTCGCTTTGTACATCTCGACTTAGCTGATCTTTCGAGCGTACGGAGTTGTGCTGAAGGTCTCATACATGAAGGTCGGGCGATAGATCTCCTGGTTAACAACGCTGGAATTATGGAGTGCCCTCCTTGGACTACGAAAGACGGTGAGTCCAGCCCGTGGAGGAGCCCTTGGCGGAGACCTTCGCTTTCTTTTAATTGCTGAGATATGCTGGACAGGCGCTCTATGCATAGTTTCCTTTTGACAGTCCTGGCTGCTGAGGCGCCCTCTGCATAGCTCCCAGTCGGTATCCCTGCCGGCTGACGACACTCCTTCACTTCGCAGGTTATGAAATGCAAATGGGGACAAACCACCTGGGTCACTTCGCTCTAACTTTGAAGCTTCTTCCTTTGATAGCACTGGCGGGAGAGGAGGGGAAAGCCGCCAGAATAGTGAACGTAGCGTCAGCCGCGCATGCGTTTTGTCAGACGCTCGATGCACAGCGTTTAGGAGTTCTTGATGTGGATACGTATGTCCCGAGGTACGTTTCGATTGTTCTTGCAGCTCCTACGTTAAAGTTTTCTGGCTTTTCTCCTAACACTCTGGTCGATTGTCGCTTTTCAGTGTTTCATATGGAGCTTCCAAAACTGCGAATATTCTTTTCACACGGTATGCTACGAGGCGCTGTAACGCCTATTCTGTCCCAGGAGTCTTTATAGTTGGGTAGGCAATGAGACTCATCTTCAAGGAAATGCGGTTGCTTGACATAGCACAACTTGCTGGGAAGTAACCCATCTGTCCGTGCGCTTGCTTGCCTTTTATTGCACACTCTCGGATTCATTTTGAGCGTGGCTTTGTGCTTCAGGGAACTAGCGAGACGGCTACGCAAAAAGGGCTCGAACGTCACAGTCAATGCCTTGTGTCCAGGCCTCGTTTCAACAAACCTAGGCCGACACATGGTGGACGCGTCTCCGTGGTACACGAAGTCCCTGATGCGCTTGTTGGTGCCCCTCACCATGAGTTTTGCGCAGTCTGTTGAACAAGGAGCATCGTCCAGCTTACACGTCGCCACATCAGAAGAACTGGAGGTATACAAAATATCTTGCATATTCTTTTTTTGTTCCTGCTTTATTGTGCTACTCGGGTGGAACATAGGAACGGTAACTGTCAGCGTTGAATAGGTGAAGAGGATTGTTTCACGGGCCTCGAACCTTTTGTCCGACCTTACATATCCTCGAAGAGTATTTCTGCATTTAGAGCATTAAGCTGAGACATCTGTTGTTTTGTCAGGGCATCACAGGTAAATATTTCGTTCAAGGCAGACCAAGTGCCAGCAGCAAGCTAGCGCAAGATATGACTTTGGCTAAAGAGCTGTGGATAGCTTCTGAGTCTCTGTCTGGTCTCAAATTCGATGAGGTTATGTCGTCCCAACAAAAATATGGAAGGAAGGAAGTTGCAGGTGGTCGAAGGATGTAGAAAGTCGGCTCAGAGCGCATTGTATCATTACCACAACAGCTAAGATATCCATCCAGCTATGAATTGCAAGGTGTACACGCACGATGCAACTGTAAGATATGTCCCTGCTGAGTAGGTTATCTATTTGTAAGATGTAGTTAAAGTTTGTCGAGGAAAACGGGGAATTCTCTAGGAAAAAGAAATATCTGAGTGAACACATACATTTTGCCTTTCTGTATTATATAGTATTATATGAGTGACTGTCGATTTGTGGGGCGTGATGAATGACAGCGACTCACCTCTCAGTGAGGAGAGCACTGTTTGGTGACCAGTTCCTAGGTGCTTTTCCATCAATCGGACGGGCGCTCACTATTTATGGCTGGAAACAGAGCTTCAACCTCCAGACTATTTTATATGACACCTGAAAGTCAGCTCATGCCACATTTCTATTCTGTGTCTCGCGTGCCACCGGTGGCTGTAAGCTTGATACTCCTGCCCGCAGATTGCCCTTTTGCCCAAAAGGAGAAGTGCATCTTCCTGATGAGGTCATTCATGGTGGTTGCAATGTCACTTGCCTTCCAAGTTCTCAACATGTTATCACTCAGTCAGCCTTAGCCACGCCAGCAAAGGTTTAGTAGTCAAAGCATATACATTTCATGAAATTTGTGAGAAGATTTTTGCGTAGTCACCTTTATTTAAACTAAGCGTCTGTGGGGTGCTCTACTCGAGGTTCCACTTTTCGTTTGGAATCAGTTACAAGAGTTAGGGAAAGCTTGCGCCAGAGTGTGCTTGGGCGCCCGTCACGAGGCATCAATCTTCTTTTTGGGGAGAGGGGTTGCCATGGAGGGCACGCTTCCAAGGTTACCAATTTATGTGCCGCTGGATAACGAAGCTTTCCATTGTTCTTTGGGCGTGCTCTGCATGCACCATGGAAGGCTCAAACGACAACCTTGACAACAATGTCTATGGAGTTGAGGACTTTCAGGCGGATGCAGCAGGAGCCCGGCATGCAGATCCCGCCACTGGACGACTGGAGTAAGCAAAGTGGAGCGCGCACGCGCCCAGGTACACACCACCAACCCAGATAGTTGTTCCTATCAAATATTTGGAACGTGCAAGTAGCTTTGAATATACAACTAGTTAAAATCCTAGTGAGGGAAATTGGACCCTTGCAGGCCCTACTTAATTTGGGCACGTGAGGTATGTTACCAGACTCTGCATGACAGTTGCTGACTGCTTTGGCTTCCTTCGTTTATGGATACTGTGGTTACACTATTGACTTTACCCCTAATTAATTATTCACCCGAATGTATCGTAATCCGTATACAATTCATGGAAAGTAAATATCTCTGACCCCAAGTGACAAACAAGTAAATAGTGTCTTAATTAATTACTTCGAGATCCCGTGTTTGTGTAATAGGGAGGATAGATAGTTGGGGAAATATATAAGGCGGTGGGCACACAATCATGTGTCACTAGACAAATAAATAGCAGGTCAATTATTGGTCCATACGGATATACAATGTGCATACGATAGACAAATAATATCGCATAGGACATAGGAGGCAACACTAAAACGTACGTATCGTCTCCAATTGGCGGAGACGTGGCAACAAAGTCTCCTGAACGTCGGTACGCGTGCAATGGCATGATATACGACATGATATATACCATGTGGTGTGAGCGGCGTCAATAGGTAAAATAGGGTGGTTATTAATTAAGTCTCAGGTGGAACATGTGAGAGGAATAGGCGACACGAAATAGTTCGAAAATTAAATAAGTCATTGCTGGATGTGACACACCGTGTGTCACTTCCGTTCTTGTTATCTGCACTAGTACTCGGTACAGTACGGGTGTCACAGGTTTAGGGTTTCCGGCATAAAGCCGAGACTATCTTATGTTTATTGACACTTATGCAAACACCGAAAGTGAAAGCATTCTGATTGTAACCCGTTATATATCCGTAGTTATATATCTCATAGGTTATGGTGCGCCAGGCACCTTCCACTACTTTTGGTAGCATGATTGGCTAAACGCCTCCGCTTGGTGGGGCGTTGGGGGCCCCATTTGATGGTTGCGCTATGAGGACTCGCGGTTGAGGCACACGTCGTTACGGAGTAATTGTGTTTATCGCTGCAGCGTACCCTACGTGATTTTTTGGATGTCCACGGGATTTTCGCTTTGACTAGATTTGATCAATCTTTGTCGCGGACTTCTTGCGCAACCATCGGTGTCTATCGACTTCCACATTTCTACAATTGGGATTTCACAGTTACGGACGTTTTGACTGCATTTGCCATCACCATTTCCGCGAGTTCCTCCTCTCCGCGCCATCGCCACCTTACCCCGACGTACCCACCTATAGGATTTTCATCATGAGTGTTTCTTCGCACGCTACGCCCCCCATGGGGGCTCACAACCGAATCCGGCTCGACACAATTTTTCCCCGAGACGTGGGAATGCGCTATCGGCCGACGCCTGCATCTCCAGCAGCGGCTTTGACGGCTCCTGAACGGACACGTGCCGTGGCCGTTCAGAATTCATCATGGGACGTGGATTTAATCAAGAGAACGTCTCGTGACGCCCTAGGCACCAAGGACGCATCATTCCGAGGTGACGAATCGGACCGGAACGTTCTATGGACGTCGTTGGTGACGTCTTTGCAGTCAGCATTTGAGCTGAAGGACCCCGCCAACGACACCCTCTTCGACTATGCGGATGCCACCAAGGAGGTCAACAACGTCTACGACGCCATTCTTTTCACGACGTTGACATCTTTGATGGAGCCGCACTCACCCGCCAGGCGTTGGGTGGACGCTTCTGGACGCGCTTCCCCGCGAGATGGGAAGCGGGCTTTGCTTGAGGTCACGAAGCGGCTACTTCCTCGAGTTCTCCGACCCCTTGGGAACTACGAGGAGTTGTGTGTCATTTACTTCGACGCCAAGCTCGACCCCGATCCTTTGATTCAAGATTTCGACGCCTGCTTGACCGCCATCCGCAACGCAGCCTCTGGTCCGCTCGACGACATGGTGGCCAAGAAGCAGCTTCTCGCGTCCCTCGACCTCATCATGTACGACAAGGTCACCACTCCGCTTCGGCTCGACGTGGACTTGGCCAAGGTCGACCTCGAGTGTTACGGATCG